>PVJH01027480.1:0-28639 GCA_004026705.1 Nesogale talazaci | reverse complement strand
CCCTGCTGTGTGGGGTTCAGTCTGCACGACCTCTGCCCTGTGTCCCCAACATTGTCCTCTGCCGCCGTATGCTTCAGCAAGGGGGCAACACGTCATGAGCTGTTGCCAACCCTACAGGCCTCTCTGAGCCTTAGCAGTTCCACACGGGGACCTCATCGTCTGTACTTGGCGTGACAATATGGATTCTAGAGCATTCCTTTCTTCTCTCCCTTCTTGGTTTGCTTCCGTGTGGGAGTGATATGTTGACCCCTCGCCTGTAGGTTTAGTGTGGTTCTCTGTCGCAAGTACTTCTAGGGAGGGGGTCGGTTTGGCTGTGGTTGGGACGGGCCCTGTAGCCCCATCTTTCCATGCATTTCTCCTCGTGGATACGTTGCCCTCGTGGTTTGGGGCGCCGTGGTGGGGTCTGTATGCACTCTCCCAATTCTGTGGAGACACAACCAATACTCTCCCCCTGGGGGGGTTAGTGCCCTGAGCCCCCCATCATGCCATCATCTCACTATCACCGCCCCCTTTGCTTCCGCTCCCTGCCCCCTTCTTTGTGTTGGATTACCAGGTACCTACCTCCTTGGGTTTGGTCTGACCTCCACCCGACTGCCTGTACCTCATTCCGAATATTGCAAGATAAGTGGCTTTTCTTCTATACCTCCTTGCACATCTCTTCTTAATAGGATTGAATGATTTATGACATCATAATATACATGATGTGTGAATTATATGCCAATTAAAATGCATTTTTAAATACTATGAAAGTGAATCGGGAGAACACTCTGGCAGCTTTTATCAGATGGAGGGAGGGGGTGAGCTGCCAGTCATCATGGAGAATCCCCACCCTCCACTACCAGGGACGGAATCACGTTCTCTAAAATACGTGCTGTGGATCCTAACCCCGACACCTGTGGTGAGAGGCCTGTTGGGGGATGAGTTGTCTTTGTTAGAGTATGAGATGAGTTAGTAGGAAATGTGCATTAATCTCTTTTGAGATAGAAAAAGGCAAATTCGGGCTGAGCCCCGGTGGCGTAGTGGTTGAGTGCGGGACTACGGCCCATTGGCTTGGCAGTTCAAATCCAGCAGCAGCTCTCTGGGAGCAAGGCTGGGTAGCTTCCACGACCACCAGAAGGCAGTGATACCCCCCCACCAAAAAAAAAAAGAAAGAAAGAAAAGGGAAAATTCAAAGGAAGCAGGAGGTAAGCAGTGGGGAGAACAGGGGAGATAGCTGTCAGGCCACACAAAGATGACCCAGGAACAGAGGTGCCAAGCTGGGAAGAGACACGAGGTTTTCCCCGGAGCAGACAGCAGAATCTTCCTTCACCTTCGGTGGGAGTCTGGGTAGACTCGAGGAACAGATTCATAAACACTCATTTGTGTGTAATAAAGAGTTTTATATATAAGAGCAACTGTACATTAAGAAAACATCCCCACCCAGTCCAGTTCAAGCCCACCAGTCTGATATTAGCCCATAGGTCTGATACCAGTCTATGCAGTCTTCTTCAGACTCACGAAACACATGCAGTGACGCCGAATGCAAGACGATCACAAGCCAGTTGGGTGGAATGCCTTCAGAGCCAGTGTTGCTGTAAACATCTCAGCACTGGCAGGGGTCTCCAAGGGGCTCCTCCAGCTTTCGAGGTCTGGTGGCAGCCATGTGGCTTGTCCAGCTCAGGGCGCTAGGGTAGCTCATGTGGCTTCTCTCAGGGAGAAGTCTTGCAGGAAGTCTGCCTTGTCAGTCGAGTGTCTCCCAGGGAGGGCGTGAGACAGTGTCTCCCGCCTCCAGGAAGGACTTACCACATTTCCCAGAATGCTCAGAGAAGACCATGCTCACACAGAGTTCTCATTGGCTAGTTCCAGATTGACAGGCTTGACTCCACCCCTACAAATTGACACCAGATTAGGTGGCTGCCACTCCTTCTTACCCAGACCTGCCAGGAAAATGAAGGCTGGTGGAGCCATAGTAAGCAATTGACTATATTACAGGCAGTTTTAGAGTGAGTTCCTACAAAACTGACGTGTAAAGACAGTAGTGCCTCTGTGGCTGGGTGCCGTGTAGTGTCGCACTCTGCAATTCCACCTACAGCAGAAAAGCTGCCCAGTACCACAGCAGCCTGGCAGGTGTTGGTACATCTGAGTCCATTTTTGCAGTCACTATATCAACCCACCTTTTTAATGATCTGCCCCCTTTTCTTGTAGCCTTCTACTTGAGGATACAGGTCGGGTCTTTTCCGATCACATGTCCAGAGTATTTGAGGGGAAGTCTCACCCTCCCCACAGCTAAGGGGCATTTTGGCTGCACTTTTTTCCAAGACTGGTGAGTTGGAAGCACATGCTCTAATGTCATTTTATGTATAAACAGTAGACAGTGTTCTCCACCCCGCCCACTCCCCAAGAGGGATGAACAACAGAAATGTGGGTGAAGGGAAACAGCAAATGGTGGAAGATAGAAATATATATAAATAATAATTTATAATTTATCAAGGGTTCACAAGGGTGGGAGGGACAAAAGAGGAGCTGATACCAAGGACTCAAGTAGAAAGAAAATGTTTTGAGAATGATGATGGGAACATCTGTACAAATGTGCTTGATGCAATCGATGTATGGATTGTTAGGAGTTGTAAGAGCCCCCAATACAATGACATATATATATATATATATATGTGTGTGTGTGTGTGTGTATATATATACAGAGAGAGAGTAGGCATCACTGCCCTAGTGGGAGTGGGAAGCCCAGCCTTGCTTCTGGAGAGCTGCTGCTGGATTTGAACTGCCTACCCAGTGGGCCGCAGTCCCACATACAACCACTACACCACAGGGGCTCAGGTTGGTGTATATATATATATATGTGTGTGTGTGTGTGTGTGTGTGTGTGTGTATATATATATATATATATATATATATATATATATATATATATATAGTTTGGGCATCACTGCCCTCTGGTGGGAGTGGGAGGCCCAGCCTTGCTTCTGGAGAGCTGCTGTTAGATATGAACCACAACCCAATGGGCCGCAGTCCTGCACACAACCACTACACCACCGGGACTCAGCCCCCGATTTATATATTTTTAAAGGGTGTATTCATGTAAAAAATAAATTATAATAAATTGAAGCTATCTTGTAGGAAAAAGTAAAATATTCATTTTTAAATGATTTGCAAAAAGGTTTGTGCATTTTTATTAAAAATAGTGTGTAGGGGAACTAACCCTTTGAAAAATGACTTCAAATAAAAGATACTCTTGATTTAGAAAATATTAAAATATGATTGTGATTAATATGATTAATGAAGGATTATTTACTAAGAAAAACATGCAAGTTTTCACAAATTAGTGGGAGAAATCAGTCTTAAGATTGACTCTCCAGGGCTGAGCCCCGGTGGCGTAGTGGTTGTGCGCGGGACTGCGGCCCACTGGGATGGAGGTTCGATTCCGGCTCCCCGGAGCAAAGGCTGGGCCTCCTACCCACCACCAGGGCAGTGATGCCTAAAAAAAAAAAAAAAAAAAAAAAGATTGACTCTCCATAGCTTGTTATGATCCACAGAATCAAATGCCTCAGTATTGTCAATAAAACACAAATAAACGGGCTGAGCCCTGGTGGCTTAGTGGTTGTGTCGGGACTGCGGCCCACTGGGATGGAGGTTCGATTCCAGCAGTGAGCCTGGGCCTCCTCCTCCCACCACCGGAGAGCCGTGATGCCCCCCAAAAAACCAAAAAAAAAACCCAAAAAAAGATATTATAACCTTCCACAATTCAATTAGATCAAGAATAACTGTACAACTACTGCCACTATGATTGTCAAAACATTTTCTTTTTTCTTGAACTCTTTGATATAAGGGCTCCCCTTTATCACCTCCCTCCGTGCCCTACCCCCAGGATCGTTTATTCTTATTGTTAGTATTATTTTTGACCTATCTTTTTTTTTTCGTGGGCATCACTGCCTCTGGTGGTCGTGGGCGCTACCCAGTGCCGCTCCTGAGAGCCGCCGCTGGATTTGAACCGCTAAGCCCGCGCGCCGCAGTTCCGCACTCAGCCACTTACGCCACCGGGGCTCAGCCCTATTTTTGACCTATCTTACACCACACACGGTGGTCCCACAATTCTGTTCTTCATTCCTCTCAAGTGGGGTTATGCAATCAATCATCTTTGCTATTGGTTCCCCTTCCCACACTTTCATCCCATACCCCCAAGGCATCATTGTTCCTATTGCTATTTCTGATGGGTTTATCTATTTCTGGAATTCATGTATCAAAGGATCATCATTACACAAATGAATATTCAGAGGTCTAAGAGGCTTAAGAAGATAAAACTGGGACCATAATCGTAAGGGTAGGAAATATTAAAGAACTTGAGGACAGTTATGTGTTTGATCAGTGCTATACTGCACTCTGGATCTATCTTCCCTTCTGTATGACCCTTTTGTGAGGGACTTTCCAATGACCTTACTGGTGAATTTTAGGTCTCCAATTTATCTACACTTTTTCATGTCAATGTGATTACTTGTTTCTGAACTTTGGATACCTATTCCTGTTGACATCTCGTGATCACACAGGCTGGTGTGCTTCTTCCATATGAACTTTGTTGCTTCCTGGTGAGAGGGTTGCTTGTTTACCTTCAAGCCTTTAAGACCCCAGACACTATATCTTTTGATAGCCGGGCACCGTCAACTTTCTTCACATTTGCTTGTACAACAATTTTGTTTTCAGTGATCCTGTCATTAAGGTGAGCATCATACACTGCCACATTATTTGAACAAACCTTTCTTGTACTGAAGTAAGATTTAAGTAGCCGAAGTCCATCTGCTTTCTTATTGTATTTGCATATATATATAGCTATATTGACTAATGCACCTATATTTATATATTTACATATAGACATATTTATATGTATATCTATCTATATGATTCTTTTCTAGTTATTTCCTCTTTTTCTTTTTTCTTTCCTGGCCCACTATTATGTTTACCTGTCGTTCACCTCTCAGTTATTCCTCTTAGATACATTTCAATTGATCAAGCGTGTCTGGAATGCTACACCCTTCTCCCTGTCGATGGTATATCCCTTGTTATTCTTCTGTCCCTGTCATGATTGGGCTTCTCAACCTCCTCCCCAAGCCACTTCCTCTCCGATGCCACCCCCACCCCCCACAACCTTCAGTGCTATTGGTGTCTCCTTGGGATTGCTTGTCTTGCCTCCTATACAGATACCAAAAGAGAAAAGAGATGAAAAAACAAGAGAGACCATACAAGTTGTTCCAAGTCTAGCTGTTGTCCTGACCCAGAGTTTGATGAGTAGTCCTCTGTTAAATAGCAGGCAGGCTGTTAATAATCCATTGTTCCAGTCTACTTTTCTTTCTGGAATCCCTTTCCCAAGACCTGCTTACCTAATATCCCTTATGCCCTTTTAGTCCTCAGTGTGGCAGTCATGTACTTCTGTTAATTTCATGATGGAGATGTAGGGGTGGAGTCTAGCCTGTTAATCTGGAGATAGCCATGAAGTAGCCAATGAGGCCTCTATGTGGGCATGGCTTTCTCCTGAGACTTCTGGGAAATCTCACAATATTTCCCTCGTGAAGATGAGAAGCCACCTCCCCAGTTGTTGGGTGAAGATGAGAAGCTATCTCCCCCAGTTGTTGGGAGTAAGAGAGACGATTAATCACGGACAAGACAAGCTGGCAGCGTTCGAGAAGCCGGAGGAGACGGTGGAGAGACCACACAGCTTTGCCCTGATGGAGCCAGACCTCTGAAGCTGGGGCGGCCAGATGGAGACCTCTGCCAGCGATGGGTTGCTTCTATTGTTGATGGACCCTGAGCCCTGGAGGCGAGGTTCCCTGCCAGCACCGGGATTCTGCACCCACTGACCTGTGACTTCGTGAGTTGGAAGAAGACTTTATAGACTGATTTCGGGCATATGGGTTAATATCAGACTTATGACTTTGAACTGGACTGGGCTGGGATGCTTTCTCCATGTCCCATTCCTTTTGCATATAAACCCTTCCCTTATATCGATATGTGTGTCTTTGAATTTGTTCCTCTAGTCTACCCGGACTCACACACTCAGGGTTCATGCCCAAGGGATGTGCCTTCTACAGGACCCCATTCCCCTTCTTGCAGTCAAGTAGGGATCGTCTAGTGCCGCACTCCACACCCTGTTACAGCTTTAGACTTCCTGGGCGGCCGCCTTGTGAATCTCCTCCAACCAGTTCCGAGAAGGTACCAGGTGCTGCCCCCTGAGAAGTCCACAATGGCACTTCCTCGGACTCCGTGGCTTTGCTCCCATTGCTGGTCTCTTGCACTCCCTTTTTGGTTTGCCCCCATGTGGGCAGGGCAGGCCAGGCCAGTGGGATTCTCAAAACTGTATCTTTAGTTCTAACCTCTAGGGAGGGTTTTTTTTTCTCAATGATTTTATTGGGGACTCTTACAGCCCTTATAACATTCAATACATCATTTGTATCAAGCACATTTGTGCATATGTTGCCATATTCGTTTCCAAATATTTTCTGCTGAACCCCTGGTATAAGCTCCTCTTTTCCCCTCCTTTTTTAAGAAATCATTTTATTGGGGACCCACACAACTCCCATCACAATCCACACGTACATCAATTGTATGCAGGCCACATTTGCACACCTGTTGCCATCATCACTCTCCAAACATCCTCTCTCCACTTAGGCCCCTAGGACCAGCATCCCATGGAAGTTTTTTTTTTTTTATCATTTTATTGGGAGTTCTTACAGATGTGATAGCATTTCATAGCTCAATCACATCAAGCAGTATTGTACAACTGCTACCACAGTCAGTTTCAAAACACTTTCTTCTTGCACTCCTTGATATCAGGTCCTCTTGGTCCCACCCCCACCCAATACCCCAGGAACCCTTATCTATCTATCATCTATCTACCTATCCTATTTATTTTTGCAGTATCTTACACGATCCACTGTAACCTTCCACAGACAATTCTGGTGTTCACTCAGCTTGAGTGTATTCAGCTCTCCCCACCCCTCTTTCCCATGCCCTCTGGGTTGTAATTCTGATATTCTGGGTTGGGAGGGGAGGCGAGGGCAGCAGTTGGGTCCTCTTGCTGCCGTGGGCTGAGGATGTGCTCAGAAATGGAGTCCACTCGGTGTCCACGGCCAAGAGAAGACAAGAGCTCAGCTCCAGAATCCCCGGCCTGCTCCGCATCTCCAGCTGGCAGCCACATTCTCTCCACTTTCCGATCTTCAGTTCTGCACTGTCTGTCATCTTGCCTCCATCAGCGCAAAGGCACGGAACCTCACCTCCATCCCTTCTGTTTTTTTTTAATATATATTTTTAATTTTTTGGCATCACTGCCCTCTGGTGATCGTGGGACCTACCCAGCCTTGCTGCTGCTAGATTTGAACCGCCAAGCCAGTGGGCCACAGTCCCTCACTCAACCACTATACCACTGGGGCTCAGCCTCCTTCTGTTTTGATAGAAAAACATCCCTGTATGTGACAGAGTCCAGGTGGAGAGATTACCCAGGCCGCACAGCTGAGGGCTTCCAGCTTACTTTCGATCACCAAGACCATATTTTCCAAGTAATTTTTCTTCTTGTTTCCAAATTTCGCATTCCAATCTCCAGTAATTATCAATGCATCTTGATTGCACGCGTGATCAATTTCAGACAGAAGATGTTGGCGGAGATCAACTTCTTCATCATTAACTTTGGTGGCTGAAGCATGAATATAAATAATAGTTGTGTTGATTGGATTTTTTTGAAGGAGGATAGATATAATCCCATCACAGGCAACCTTGTGCTTTAACACAGATCTTGGGATGTCTTTTTTGATGATGAATGCATCGCCAGTCCTCTGATCGTGTCATTCCCAGCACTATAAATCATGATTTTCCAGTTCAAAATGGCCAGTCCCAGTCTGCTTCAGTTCAGTAACACCTCAGATATCGATCTTTATGCGTTTTTCATTTGTGATGACTTCCAGCTGGCCCAAATTCATACTTTGTACATTCCAAATGCGGGCCATTAGCAGACATTCGCTGCTGTTTCTCCTCATTCTGAGTTGTGTCGCATCAGCCAACGAAGATCCTGAAGTCTTTCCTCCTGGAGCTTTTACTCCCAAGGGCTTTATTCTTGTCATTCTGGTCCACTTCATTTTGAGAAGTCAGATCTTCCTCAGGAGTATTTTGGGTGCCTTCTGACCTGAGGGGTGTTCTGCTGACCTAGGAGTTGAGCCGCTAGCTGCAAGGTCTACAGTTTGAGGCCACCAGCCATTTATTCGGTGCAAGAAAGTCAGGATTTTACTCCTGTAAATGATTACAGTTGGATACTTACAGTAAATGATTACAGTTGGATTACAATTGGATACTTAGAGGGGACAGTTGTACCTGTGCTACCACAAGTCGCTATGAAGTTTTGTTTCGTCTTTCTGACATGAGAGGCTCATCTTCCAGCACTGTATCCGACAGTGTTCTTCTATTCGGTGGGCTTTCAGTATAAGACACTGTTTCGATGCGGATGTAGAAGGTTTTCGATGGTTAATTCTTCCAAAATGGACTCCCTATTCCTTTTGCAGTTGTTCTTAGTATAGAACAGCGGTTCTCATCCAGCGGGTCGTGACCCCTTTGGGAGTCGAATGACCCTTTCACAGGAGTCCCCTGATTCATCACAGTAGCAAAATGGCAGTTATGAAGAAGCAGCGAAAATAATTTTATGGTTGGGGGTCACCACAGCATGAAGAACCGTATGAAAGGGTCGAGGCATTAGGAAGGTTGAGAACCACTCTCGGGTCAGAGTAGAACTGCGACTCCACAATCAAGCGCAAGTTTTAGAGGCTCTTCTCACACCAACGGTGATCTTTCTTTTCTGTCTTTTAAACGATCTTTTGCTTTCTTCATGAAAGATGTTCTTGATGTCCTCCCACAGCCCATCAGGTCACTTGTGTTCAATGGATCAAATCTGTGCTTGTGTCAAAAGGCAAGTGAGATAGACTCAAGGTCATTGTGCTAGTCTGGGTAGACTAGAGAAACAAATTCATGGAGACACGCATATGCCTGACAGAGTTTTATGTAAAGAGTCATTGTGCATTAAGAACACATCCCAGCCCAGATTGCGACCTTTAAGTCCAATATTAGCGCATATGGCAGATACCAATCTATAAAGTCCTCTTCAGACTCACGAAGCACATTCAATGATGCCACAGGCTGAACCATCCCAAGCCAGTGGGTGCAAAGTCAGTGGTGGCAGAAGCATCTCAGTGCTGGCAGGGTTCTCCAAGTGGCGCCTCCAGTTCCCAGAGGATGGGGTCAATTAGCACAGTACTGTGTGTCTTGTGAAGATGGTCTCGAAAGAAGTGAGCAGTGAAAGAGAGAGGTGTCTCCCCCCTCCAAGGAAGAAGTACCAGATTTCCCAGAATTCTCAAGAGGCCATGCCCACACAGAAGCCTCATTGGCTATGATTCAAGTGACAGACTAGATTCTACCCTTTCACTGCTAATCCTCTTGAATTGACACCAGATTATGTAACTCCCAGTCATATTGCACTTGTGTGGACTTGCTTTAATTTTTTTTCAGCTTTAAGCTTTGATTGTAAGAGAGCAATTGAGGATCTATTTCAGTCCGCCGCTGGCCTTGTTTTAGCTGATATGAAGTGTCTTCATCATGTTTTTCCACAGATTTAGTCAATTTGACTTCTGTGTATTCCACCTAAAGAAGTCCCTGTATAAAGTGAGGTATCTTTGCTGATGAAAAGAGATATTTTCCATGAAGCTATTTGCCTTGCAAAATCTATCATGCAACCTCCGGTTTTGTTTCTGTCACCAAGATCATATTTTCCAACTACCGTTCCTTCCTCTTTGTTTCCAAACTTCCACATTCCAATCACCAATAATTATCAATGCGTCTCAGTTGCATGTTTGATCCAATTTCATACTGAACATGTTGATAGAATTCTTGTTTCTTCTTCACTAGCTATTGCAGCATAAGTTTGAGTAATCGTTTTGTTGACAGGACTTCCTTGAAGGTGGAATAGATATAATCCAATCAAAGACAGAAGTGTATTTTTTGGGGGGGAGGGACATCACTGCTCTCCGGCGGTGGGAGTAGGAGGCCCAGCCCCACTGCTGGAATTGAACCTCCGTCCCAGTGGGCCGCAGTCCTGCGCACAACCACTACGCCACCGGGGCTCAGCCCGACAGAAGTGTATTTTAAGATACATTTTTAAATGTCCTTTTTGATAGTGAATATCAAGTCATTCTTCTTGGCTGTGTTATTTAGTAAATCATATCATTTTCTGATTCAAAATACTAGTCTTTCAGTTCACTAATGCCTAGAATGTTGATCTTTATGCATTCTATTTGGGGGGGGCATCACTGCCCCCTGGTGGGAGTAGGAAGCCCAGTTTTGCTCCTGGAGAGCTGCTGCTGGATTTTGAACCGTCCACCCAGTGGGCCGCAGTCCTGCACACAACCACTATGCCACCAGTGCTCAGCCCTGCATTCTATTTCACTTTTATTTCTTTTTTTTATTTCTTTATTTTTTAGGCATCACTGCTGCCTGGTGGGAGTAGGAGGCCCAGCCTTGCTCCTGGAGAGCTGCTTGCTGGTTATGAACTGCCAACCCTGTGGCCCACAGTCCTGCACACAACCACTTCACCACTGGGGCTCAGCCCTCTATTTCATTTTTAAATAAACACATTCCTTGCATTTCAAATTTTTTTGTTTTTCTCATTTCACTTTTGACAATTTCCAATTTTCCTAGATTCATATTTCACATATTGCAAGTTCCAAACATTAGCAGATTTTATGCTTACTTATTTATTTTTAAAGTTTTAATAAATCATTTTATTGGGGGCCCTTTCAGCTCTTTTTTTCTTTCAGCTTGTGTTAGTCTGGGTAGACTAGAGGAACAAATTTCATAGACACGCATATGGATGTAAGGAAAGGGTCACAAAAGGAATGGGACACTAAGAAGGCATCCCAATCCAGTCCAGTACAAAGTCATAAGTCCGATATTAACCCACATGCCTGAAATCAGTGTACAAAGTCTCCTTCTGACTCACGAAGTCACAGGTCAGTGGGTGCAGAATCCTGGCGCTGGCAGGGGTCTCCCCATGGCTCCTCGCTTCCAGGGCTCAGGGTCCATCAACAGCATGTTACCCCAGCTTCAGAGATCTGGCTCCATCAGGGCAAAGCCGTGAGGTCTCTCTGCCGGCTCCTCCAGCTTCTTGGGCACTGCCATCTTGTCTTTTCCATGATCCATTGCCTCTGAGACTAACTCCCAACAACTGGGGAGATAGCTTCTCATCTTCAGGAGGGAAATATCGTGAGATTTCCCAGGAGTCTCAGGAGAAAACCATGCCCACACAGAGGCCTCATCGGCTACTCAATGGCTATCTCCAGATTAACAGGCCGGACTCCACCCCTACATTTCAATCACAAAATTAACATAAGCACATGACCACCACACAGCTCTTAAAACCACCCCATACATCAATTATATGTCACATGTTTACATATGTTGCTATAATCATTTCCAAAGCATTTTCTTTCTACGTGAGCCCTTGGTATTAGCTCTTTTTTCCCCTCCTTCCCCTACCACTCACCCATGTAAATCCTTGATAATTTATAAATTAATTTAATTTGCATATTTTACACCACCTGCTGTCTCCCTTCACCACGTTTCTGTTGTTCATTTCCTCAATCGCTGTGATTGGTTTCCCCTTTCTCTCGCTTTCCACTACTCTCATGGTATCGCTACTTTTATTGGTCCTGAGGGGTTTATCTGTCCTGGATTCTGTGTGCAGAGCTCTTATCTGTGCCAGTGTACATACGTTAGATATTTGCAGCTGTTTCTTTTTTTCTTTCTTTCTTTTATTTTTTTCCGCATCACTGCCCTGGTGGGAGTAGGAAGCCCATCCTTACTCCTGGAGAGCTGCTGCTGGATTTGAACCGCCAAGCCTGTGGGCTGCAGTCCTGCACTCAACCACTGTGCCATCAGACCTCAGCTGCAGCTGTTTCTTCTTACCGAGTTGTGTCCCATCAGCAAATGAAGATCTCAAAGGCTCCACTCCCACAGGCTTTACTCCATTCACATTACCGTGCTCAACACCATCCCAAGGAAGCAGATCTTCCTCAGACCCAGAGGATTACAGAACCCACCAAAGAAGTAGGGGAGCTGTGGGAGGGGAAGCTAGTGTAGTGTTGCGAATCATTTCTGGCCAGTCTTTGTCACTCCCACCCAAACAACTGCGTTGGAGTATGTAATTATTAAGAGCTTTTGGCATGCTAAGGGGGGTTGGATAGCTGTGGCTGTCACTTAATCTGGTGTCAATTTGAGGATTAAGACTGTAAAGATGATTGGCCAATGATGTTAACCTTGCAAACATAGTGGAAAACATGGAAGGTTATTCAGATGCCGAGATTACCAATGAGTGGAGGGATGCACCCTGGATGGCAATGAGAAGGCGTATTGAAGGTTTGACCCCAGAAGAAATACAAAATCTTTCAAGAGAAGAAATGCACATGCCGACAACCATGGAGAACTTTGAAATAGCTTTAAAAAAGGTTTCTAAATCAGTATCCGCTGCAGACATTGAAGGATATGGGAAATGGATACTGGAATTTGGATCATGCTACATTCTCACACGTAAACTGTGAGAAAACCAGCCTTCCATGTTTGAATAATTAAATGTAGTATTTCATTATATTGAGTGCTATATTTTTTTAACTTTCATAATGCTAAGATTTTTCAAAACCCTATGATACTGAATAAACAATTTTTTAAGCTAAAAAAAAAAGAGTGTAAGGGTGGCGTCTAGCCTGTCAATCTGGAGATGGTCAATGAGATCTCTGTGTGGGCATGGCCTCCTGAGAATTCTCTCTCGGTTCACTTCCTAGGAGACCTTCCACTGAGGATACTCCCTGGGTGACATAGCAGCTGACAAGACACATGGCAGCATGCTGGTAGACCCTGAGCCCTGGGAACTGGCGGAGGCTTCTACCACCACTGGAGACACAAGATTCTGCACCCACTGACCGGCCTGTGATTGTCCCGGTGTCATTGGATGTGCTTCGTGAGTCTGAAGAGGACTTAAAGATTTATATGGGACATATGAACTAAGGTCGGATTTATGACCTTGGGCTGGACTGGGCTGGGAGGCTTTCTCAATGTTTCATTCCGCTTGTCTATAAACCTCTCCCTGATATACATAGGAGTGTCTATGGATTTGTTTCTCTAAGTCTACCCAGACTCACACAGATAGCTTTCTAGTATTGTAAATAAGTTGCCTGACAGCCTTGGGGATGTTGGGCTATGCAAATAAGGTGTATGGAAACCTTATTCAGAGATGGTCCATTTTAACATCTCACTAGGTTTAAAACTCACTAGCTGTCTCAGAATTGCCGAGGAAGATCTCACAGCCATCAAGAAACATAAACCCAAAGCGGAGCCCGTCCTTGGGATCTAGCATCTCTGAGTTGGGAATTTCCTCGATCCAGGGATCAGCACTGTGTTACTGGAGACCAGGAGAGATGCAGGGCAGCAGCAGCCCTAGAATGAAGAGCGTGAGTCAGGGTGGTGACGTTCCTGGCTCGCAGAACAAGAACATTGAGTGTCTTTCGGCAGAAGGTTTGCTGATAGACCAGGTGCCTCTGGGCACTGGGAAGATTTGTTGACCAGCAGAGCTAGAGCTGAGCACCTTTGGGCAAGCCTTCCTCTAGTCACTTAATCAGCGGGGTTAAGAGTTCTGTCACACTTGCCAGAGTAGGGTAGGGTCCAGGGCTGGAGAGAGACCTGCTTAAGGGCACCCATGAGGAAAGGCTGTCTTGACCAAAGAAGTTGTCCCTGGTCCTGAATTGTAGCCTGTTACTTCCCTAAGAAGCCCCTTAACATGAATACTGTGGGTTTTTGAAGTAGACATAAAGAGAGAGAGTGCGCTGCGGGAAGGATGTTGGGTGACAGAATTAGTAAAGAGGTTGAGGGAGGGCCACGTGGGACTTCTGACTCACCAGAATCAGGTTGGAGTAGGTGATGTTGCTCTAATGGCTGTCTTTTGGGAATCGGCCTTGGGCAGCTTTGTGGATGATCTTAATTTTCCCTGCCCTGCTGCGAAGTTGGAGGAGGTCAGATACCACCCTCCTGCTATCTTTAAAGCTGGTCAAGATCGACGAGTAGTGGCATGTCTAACATCCATCAACTCTGTATAAATCAGACCCTCCACCCCCTGTTCCGCTTGTCTGAAATCAGAACAGGCACTGATGCTGCTGCTACTATTCCTTCAGCCACTGCGACCGCCACCTTTTTCACCACAGTGAAATTCAGTAGAATTAATTATCATCTGTGTTACAGACGTTCTTAACTCAGTGTCTCCAGTCTAATTTCAGATCAAGGTCAAAGACAGTGAAACCCACTGACACGTGCCATTGAGCTCCGTGTGACTAATAATCCTACCCAAAAAATCCTGCTCCATACAACTTCTGAGGTGCACTTATTTATGGAAGCAGCCTGCCCATCTTTCACCTATGGGTGGCCAGTGGGTTCAAACTCCCTTCCTTGCAATCAGCAGCCCAGCTCTTAAGTCACTGTACCACTATGGCTTCCAAGAACAGTGAACTAAGCTCAAAATACAAACAAAGTCACGCGAGGCTGTCCTCTTTTAATATCTTCTTTCAAAGTCTAATTTCTATTATAAACAGGAGTGGTGCAATTAACCAGAAACAAAGAAATGTAAAGCTACATTTTCTAATATTTAAGAACGAAAGAAAAGGTAGATATTGAGTCAGTTAACTAGAGAATCTGCAGCAATGGTCCGGAAAACAAATTGAAACAATATCAAACCTTGATATCATCATTGGTATACATGAAAAACATGAGAAGTAGAAATTTTTTTGGGGGGGGCATCACTGCTCTCCAGTGGTGGGAGTAGGAGGTCCAGGAGAAGTAGAAATTTTTTAAAAAGTCTTTTATAAAAAATGATGCATCATCATTGAAAAACATCACATACACATACAAGTCCGGACACTAAAGACATTGTAATGCAAATGAGACACAGTTTATACAACTGTACAAGGAATTAAAATTGTGTGTCACAATATATGTGAGGGATAGCTAAAAGGTTAAACAAAAAACAAACCTAAAAGGTTACCATTAACTCAATTCTGCCATATGGTATTCCTTTTACTTCAGAGTAAAACTGTACTCTAGGATTCTGATTTGTGTATGGGGCATCACTGCCCTCTGGTGGGAGTTAGAGGCCCAGCCTTGCTCCTAGAGAGCTGCTGCTGGATTTGAACCATCAAGTCAGTGGGCCACAGTCCTGCACACAACCACTACGCCACCAGGACTCAGCCCATGTACTCTAGGATTCTGGATGCCCTTATTGTTGAAAGTGTACTATGAGAACTCTGTATTAGGACCACTGTCATTTTGGTTAGTAGTTTGGATTATGGAATACAAAGGTAGCACTCTGAAATATAAATCCCTGCCTATATTACAGTGTAAAAAAACAACAGGTGCTTGGTCATTGGCCATACTTGGGGACATAGTGGGATATTGATTATCTGAAAAAAAATTACATAAATATGTAACTAGAAATCAACACATACAAGGTTCATCTTAAGAATTTGACACAGGCTGAGCCCCAGTGGCGTAGTGGTTGTGTGCGGGACTGCGGCCCACTGGGACGGAGGTTCAATTCCAGCAGTGGGGCTGGGCCTCCTACTCCCACCACTGGAGAGCAGTGATGACCCAAAACAAACAAACAAACAAAAATAAGAATGTGACACAAAAGCTATTATCATATGTATAAAAATAAAACATTTTGTTGCTGTTGTAAGTTTTTATATAAGGGAATAGATATGCCTGAAGGTTTCCCCATATTCTTTACATTTATAAGGTTTGTTTGTTTGTTTGTTTGTTTGTTTTTCCCACCAGGTGTTTCCCTGATTATTACCTTGTGTATGATAAGAATTTCTGGGTGAATGAAGACTTTCCAACATGTCTTGTATTCTTAAGATTTCTCTACACGGTATTTTCTCAAATGTCTCTTAAAAGAATTGAGGTATTTGTAGACTTTTCCACACTGCCCACATTGGTAGGGCTCCTTGCCTGCATGTATCCTCATATGTGATTGTGGGGAGTTTTGACAAGAGAACGCTTCCTCACATTGCTTACATTGACAGGGCCTGTCGACAAGGCGTGCGCGCACGTGCTGTCGGAGGGTGACAGATATACAGTAGACGTCTCCGCCCTGCGGGCACTCACTGGGTTCTTCATTGGTGTGCACTCTCATGTGTAACCTCAGGGAGTTTTGCCCCGGTGGCCTCTTTCACACTGCTTATGTTGACGTGGTTTTTCTAGCGCATGTGTACTCATGGGTTGTCGAAGGCTGGCGGGCATAGACTTTCTCACATTCCTTACACTCACTGGGTTTCTCCCCACTCTGCGAGTGACCATGTTGGCCAAAGTACTGGGGACAATAGAAACCTTTGCCACAGTGTGTACAGTCATGAGGTTTCTGTTCCCTGTGCGTTCTCTCATGTTCTTGACAGTATGAGTGAGACAGGATGTCTCTCCACCAGCACTTATGTTCATAGGGCTTCTCTCCCGTGTGCATCCTCACGGGTTCTCGAAAGCATGTGGGACAACTGAAGGTTTTCCCACACTCCTCACATGCATGCGGTTTTTCCCCGCGGTGTCTTCTTAAATGTAGTTTCAGGGAGGAGGAATGCAGAAGGGGTTTCCCACACACATCACATACCAGGATTTTCTGTCTTCTGTGACTGCTCATATTTTCCCTGAAGAGGAAAGACAAGAAAATGCTGATTCTACCCCTAGGTGCCCATCTTAGTGCATGGGTATGTTTTCAGCACTATCTGCCTCATTTCAAAGTAGAAAGCCTGAACACTTGGCTGGGAATGGAAATAAAGCCTTTACTTTCAAACTCTTTCTCACTATGGAGAGTCCTGACCATGGTTTCCAACTTAATCTTGTTTCAGACCCTCAATGGCTATATCACAGTTATGAAAACATTGTCTTGTGAAGATTCTCTGTAAGTGCACAGCTGCTTACATTGACAGATATTTTTGTAATTCCAGAATATCTTAAAAGTCTCCTGGGGTATCCCCTATGTGGGCGCCACTCACCGTGAGTGCTTTTCCTGCATATTCTGAACTTTCTCTTTTTCTTCCAGATCGGACCGGGGATCATTTCTTATGAAATTTACATTTTCCTCTCCATTGAAAATTTCTTTTCCCGAAGTCCCTTGTTGAGGACTTGATCCACTGGTCTTACCTTGGAAACAACTCTCTGCAAACATTGAGGAAACACTTTAACTTCTGGGGCATAAAAATGGTGGTTAAAGCACAGAAATAGCAAAGCCCACATGGAGGAAGCACACCAGCCTGTGTGATCAAGAGGGGCTGAAGGGAGCAAGTACCGAGCATCAAAGAACAAGAATCACATCATTACGAAGGAGGGGGAGAGCAGGGGACCTAAGGCCCACTGGTGGGTAATTGGTCACCCCTTGACAGGGGAGTCACAGGGAGGAGACAGACCAGTCGAGGGGCAGCCGGGCAGTGATGAGGCATACAAGTTTCCTCTAGTTCCTGAAGCCTTCCCACCCCCCCACCCCCAACCATCATGGTCCAAACTCTACCTTACAAATCCAGATGGACTGGAGAAGTCACACTGGCATAGAGGGGAGCTGGAGATATGGGGCAACCAGGATGGGTGAGCCCCTTCAGGCCAGTGGTGAGATAGGAGCCGCTGGAAGGGTGGAGAAAAGGTGGGGTGGAGAGATAGAACCAACTGCAAGGATATATACATAAGCCCCTATTTGAAGGACGGGCATCAGGGGAGAGGTCGGGCAGTGTGAGATATGACAGAACAACAATAATCTATAAAGTATTGAGGGTTGGTGGGGAGGAGAGAGCAGGGAAGAGGGGAAGGAGTGAAAAAGCCGATACTAGGGGCTCAAGGGAAAAGGCGGATGATTGGAGAACAATAATAGCAGCGGACATGTGAAGGTGCCTGGCACAGTATGTTTATTTATGTATTGTGAAAAGTGATGTACGAGCCCACAATAAAATGATTTAATAAATAAAAAAAGAAAAAGCACAAGAAAATGGTGGTTAAAGGAAAGAAAAGGGACCAAGTGTAGATATTTTTCCTTATGGTGATCCAGAAAGTATGTAAATAGAAGGATTCATGGATACGTGAGCAAAGGAGGATTCTGTAACAGAGAATGCAAGTTGGTCATTTGTGTCTGATTTCTGTAAATAACCCGAGTGACTGACATATCTTTGCTTTTCAATATAGTGAGGCAAGTACTGGAGGCCTTACCCAGGTCCCACACCAAGCGGACTACCTATAGTAGATAGAGGGACATGATGCCATCAACCAGGCATATTCAGTTAGGTCTCCATGGAGTTTCCTCTTTGGGATTTCCTGGATTGGTGAGGACATTCGCACCTGGGAGAAGGTACAGTCTGTCCCTGGAGACCAGGAAAGCTTAATGTCAAGACCTGCCCCGGACCTCGTAGGGTACATCTCTTCAATGGGCTCCTTTGGGGTTATAAGGAATGGGTAACTGTAAGAAGAAGCGTCAAGCCAAACCCCAACTCACTGCCATGAAGTTGATTCTGACTCCGAATCAGAACAGAGTAGGAGTAGCCACTTCAGTTTTCCCAGACGCCATCAATCTTTGCAAGAACAGACGCCTCACACGTCTAAAGACTGGCTAGTGGGTTTGAACGATTGATGTTGGGGTTGGCAATTCAATGGGAACCCAACAACGCCACCAGGGTTCCTGTGGAGGTCATGTATTCATGATGTCCATTTCATGACTGGGAGTCGAGGGGTGGAGTCTATCCTATCAATCTGGAGATGGCCAATGAGGCCTCTGTGTGGGCGTGGCTTTCTCCTGAGAATTCTGGGAAGGCTCAAGGTGTTTCCCAATTGGAAAAGAGAAACTAGACTGAGTCTCCGAGATGACAAACTCCTGAACAAGGCGAGCTGACAGCATGCTAATTGATTCTGATTCCTGGAGAATGGAGGAGCCAAGGAGAAGCCACAGGGGCTTGCCCTGATGGAGCCAGACCTCTGGGGCCAGAGAAGCCACAGAGAGACCCCTGCCAGTGCTGAGATGTTTCTATCACCAATTGAAACTGTTGATGGACCCTGAGCCCTGGAAACAAAGAGCCATGGGGAGACCCCTGCCAGCACCAGGATGCCTCTACCCGAGCTGGATACACAAGACTCTATATCCACTGGCCTGTGACTTTGTGAGCTGGAAGGAGACTTTATAGACTGGTATTGGACATATGGGCTAATAGCGGACTTGTGGGCTTGGACTGGACTGGGTTGGGATGCTTTCTCAATGTTCCATTCCTCTTGTACATAAACCTTTCCCTTACATCCATATGCGTGTCTATGAATTTGTTTCTCTAGTCTACCTGGACTGACACAGTTTCATGGAAGAGGTGAGTCTGTGAATTTCCTGAGCTGCTACAGAGACTTAGTCAATCCATAGGACCAATGGCTTAAGGAGGGTGAGTTTGTGTGGACCCCTCTCTGGGGGGCTGGTGGGGGGCTGGTGGAGGGAAAGGTTGCCTGGGCAGTTGATGGACAGATTCATTCTAGCCCCCGACCTAGTTCCCAAGGACTTCAGAAAGAGAATGGAAATCCAGCTGGAAAGAGTTATACAGACCCCCTAAGCCTACAGCTGGCCTCTGATGACCCAGCACAGCATTGTCTAGGATGCTTGGGCTCAGCTGGGGTGACTGCGAATGAAGTCTGAGTCAACTCTGGTTAGTCAGGGCCAGAGAGGAAACGCCATGAAAGTTGCAGACAATGAGGAATGGAGAGGTGGGAAGAAGAGACGTTTCCAGCCGAGAATGGGATAGTAATAATGACAGTGTGGTGTGACGACTTCCCTCCTTGTAACAGTGCGTCTTTGAAAATACTCAGAGGATTTTGGAAATCAGAGAGAACACGGGTCAAAATGGTGGCTTGTCTAAGAAACACGTTCCTGTGAAGCTCACCAGGTTCATGGAAATCCCATGTGTGTCACAGTAGAGCTCTGCCCCACAAGGATTTTACTGGACGGTTTTGGGAGCGGATCCCCAGGTGGTTCTTCTGGGCCTCTGGTGGGACGTAAATGCCGTCAAGTGCATTGACCGTGCTCCTAGGGATCGCCATCCACTCAAGAATATTTCTCACATGGCAGAGACTGATTTGGACATAATACGATTCAAAAAGCAAAGTAGGGAGGACCTGAGCAAAATACATATGCCTAAAGGCTAACTTTAAAAGAGGAAATACAGAAAATATCTTGCTGAGTAGGTAATGTGGAAACTGACATCATAGCGTCTTTGGAAGAGACGAGAGGGGCATGACTGTTGGAACTAGCCTTTAAAAATAGCGGATTATCTGACACAATAGCAAACGCACAGATATCAAAAGTCAAAATGGATAAATGATATGTCATAAAAATTGAACATTTTGTTAATCGAAAGGACTTTGCCCAAAAGATTATTAAAGACAATCTAGTAGTTGGGAGAGTATCATTGGGAACCATGTAAGTGGTCAAAGTCCAATATAGATTAAAATAATGAAAAGAGACATAGCTTGATAAAAAAAAATCAGCAAAGGACTTGAATAGACATTTCACCAAAGAGGATACAAATAAAAGGTAGTTCAAGTGCTTCTGTCATCAGAGAAATGCAGATCAAATACAGCCGCTTCACGCCCACCAGCGTGGCCACGATTCACATGATAAAACAAAAACATAGCTTCTTGAGCCAGGAGCTCCTGCCCGCCATGGGGAGGGCTCCAGGTAACCGCATCCAGAGGGGCCCAGAAGAGAGATGAAGCCATACTTGCCCCCGGAATGCACAGCACCAAGCGTGTTGTGGTGGGTGGTGGAGCCGTGGGTTAGACCTGCCTGCTCATATGCTACACCACGAACGCCTTCCCCAAGGACATGCTCAACAGCGCGTTGAGCTGGGAGAATGGGCGCGCCTTCAACCTGAACCTGAGGGACACGGTGGACCCGGAGGAGTCCGACCGCCTCCGCACACTCTCCCACCCTCAGACCATCTTTGTCATCTGCTTCTCCATCGCCAGTCCACCTTGCTACGACAACGGCCAGCACAGGTGGCATCCGGAGGTGTGTCACCATTGCCCGGACGTGCCCCTCCTCTTGGTGAGCACCAAGAAGGACTTGAGCGCTCAACCTGACACCTGACGGCGCCTCAAGGGGCGGGGCCAGGTGCCCATCACTCCGCAGCAGGGCCAGGCACTGGCCAAGCAGATCCAAGGTGCGCTACCTCGAGGGCTCTTCAAGGAGGCATTGGCCTAGGCGGTCTGGGCTGTGCCCAGCAAGCGCGGGCCGTCCCTGCATTCTCTTGTGACCCCGACGCTCAGCTTGGAGGCTGCCCCTGCCCCACCCCCAGTTGTGCCTTGGTGCCTTGTCTGCCCCCAGCTGTGCCTTAAGGACTAATTCTGGCACCCTTGCCAGGGGGGCTGGCTGAGTCCCATTTCTCCCTGAAGGGCTTTCTCATGCAGGAGACTGGCAGAGAAAGAGGCTTTGGGCCTGCCCCATTGCACTTGAGAACGCCAGGTGTTCTCCTGAGTTCTTCCAGGCCACGGCTGGATCCCTTCCCAAGTGACCAGGCTCGTGCCCACTCCCCACTGCCCCCTACTGACCAGTTCAGCCGGCTTTTCCACACAGGTGTTGCTGCCTATTTGTGGGGTCTCAGGTTAGGGCCTCTCAGCCATCCCTAACACCTGCACTTGGAATTGCCGCCCCTTCCCCCTCCATGGAAAGGTGCTCCTGAGGAGATGAAGGTGCCCTAACCTGTGCCCACCTGCCTTGGCCTCGTGCATGCACTGACTGACCAGATCCCCGTGCTCCTCCACTCCAGGCCTTTCCTGTCCCCAACAGCATCAATCAAACCTCCTGTCTCCAGTGGGGAGAAAACCCCATAAAATAACAAGGGTTTATTCGACTGTTGAAAATTTGGGACGCTTATCTCTTGCTGTGGGAATTCAAAATGGTATAGACCGCTGTTGCAGAAAGCATCATCGTGACTCCTCAAAACCCCCAAACTACCATTTGGTTCAGCAATTCCACGACCAAGTTTATAGGGAAGGGGACTTAAAAAGTAGCAATGCAAACAGATTCATACCCAAACAGCGATACCCCTATTCGTGACCCACAACAGTCAAATGGTGGAAACGCACTATTTTGTCAAAGGAAAAAGTAGAGAAAAAACAATCCATGCTAATGCAGTGATGATCCATTGAGGATCTTACGAGTAAAATTACCCAATCACAAAAGAACAAATATTGTATGATCTCACTTATACAAAAATGACAAGAATCAGCAAACACGTATCTCTCTGTGCTCCATAAACTCTGCCCACCCTTACAAACATAGAGAAACTTGAGATTTTCAACTAAGAGAAATGAAGTCAGTTTAATATGTAAATAGTATTTTTTTGGCATCACTGCCCTCTGGTGGTCGTGGGAGCTACCCATGTAAATGGTATTTTTCTGAACACAGTTCTTTGACCTCAAGGCCTAAGACAGTGGTTCTCAACCTTCCTAATTCCACGACCATTGAATACAGTTCCTCGTGTTGTGGTGACCCCCCCCACACACACACCATAAAATAATTTTCGTTGCTACTTCATCACTGTCATTTTGCTACTGTTATGAATCAGGCGACCCCTGTGAAAGGGTCATTCAATCCCTCAAAGGGGTCACAACCCACAGGTTGAGAACCACTGGTCTGAGAGATCTAAGATTGCATCATTTACTATCATAAATAAAATAAAACCGTACTACGTGGAAGCTACACAAAAGATTAGGTGGAAGAACTATGACACCCTTACCTACCGAGGCTAAGTTCTGCAAAGTGTCTAGCATCACATCCTCGTAGCGCTTCCTCTGGGCAAGACTCAGCAATGCCCACTCTTCCCGCATGAAATTAAGGTCACCATGTCCTAAAAGACCCACATATTATTACAGAACGGCACTAGATCCCCAACTGCATGCGTCCCTGCTACCAGCCTTGCGTACCGGGCTCGTTTCCAGGGTCCTGAAGCACAGGAACTCAGCCCCCCAAGATGACGTGGTCATCACCAAGGCAATAGGATATCATGCACTCAAAGATGACAAGTGCTTTGAAAACAAAGAACCAGGCGGTGGTGATGGATATAAATTTCTGCTCACATCATTCAAAGTAATTCTTTTTAGTGCCATTAAATGAACTCTGGGGCAGGATAAAAGTTGACCGATGAAACCATCGCTCTGAAAACAATGGAAATCGACACTTTGCTTAGGTATAACTTTCTTCTCAGATACAAAGAGCTGGAATGGGTGTTACAAACACGGAGGGCTGGGTTGAGCCCCGGTGGCATGGTGGTTGTGCGCGGGACTGTGGCCCCCTGGGTTGGAGGTTCAAATCCAGCAGCAAGGCTGGGCCTCCTACTCCCACCACCAGAGGGCAGTGATGACCCAAAACCAAAAAAAAAAAAAATGAACACGGAGGGCTAAACACCAAGGTGTTTGTCTCCAATTAAGTTCCACCTTTAGATGGAAAGCCTGGCCGGATTCCCTCAGAATCAGCAGAAGCAGAGACGGTGTCCCCCCCAGGGTGATGGGCAACGAAGGCCTCCAAGACCTTGGAGCCTGGCAAAAAGGAGGAACACATGACTCCCCCCACCACCACCACTGTGCTACGTCAACAGAGCAACTCAAATCAATAGCTGAGTGCTAGCATTTAGAAAAAGACATACCAATAATGAGAGTCACTGGAGGGTCTGTGTGAAATAGAACCACAGGTGATTTCAACAGAAATGGAAATCCCTAATCAGTAACTTAGAGCAAAAGGGGAAGGGGACAATTCTTGGGTGGGGGGATAGAGAAGTATGCTTTGTTATCTGTCACAGTGTTTTTTTGTTTTGTTTTTGTTTGTTTGGGGGGCATCACTTCCCTCTGCTGCTTGAGAGCTGCTGCTGGATTTGAACCTCCAACCCAGTGGGCCGCAGTCCTGTGCACAACCACTACACCACTGGGGCTCAGTCCCAGTTTTTTTTTTTAAACTACAAGTCTATTAAAGTAAAAATAGAGTTTTCTTAATGTCACAGAGACATTTTGCAAAAGAAGGTATACACAGCTAAGGAACCCCAGTAATGTGTCCCAAAAGATTTGCCATTGTAGATACTAATAAAACTATGAATCACCAGTGAGGGGGAGGGAGTAGTTGGACATGTAAGGTATTTTCTGACTGGATAACATTTGCAAATTGTAGATGGCAGGCTGAGTCCTGGTGGCGCAGTGGTTGTGTGCGGGACTGTGGCCCACAGGGTTGACAGTTCAAATCCAGCAGCAGCTCTCCAGGAGCAAGGCTGGGCTTCCTACTTCCACCAGGACAGTGATGCCACACACAAAAAATAATAATTGTAGATGGCAGGCTCTTGGTCAACCAAGATCTACAAGAGCTAAATCTCCTTTGCAAAACAAGACTTCAGGTGACAAGAGATGGTTGATTACAAATTTTCTCGGACAAAGTATTTTTGTTGAAAATTACAAGTGTTTTTCAAGTATGCATGTGAGCACACATATACCCCTACATGCTGACGGTTGTGATAGGTGGGTTTCTTGTGCCAACACGGCCAATGAACACAGGTGAGACTAACTGAAGAGCAGAGCGATAAATGACTCCGTGAGCCTGGTCTTTCTTGTCTCTTGCTCTTGGGTCTTCAGACCAGTGTGCAGTCAGCTGCCTTGCTTATTCTGGGCCTCTATTTGCAAGTTATTATTATCTGTGGGACACCTAGCCCATGGACTGTGTCGCTGTAAGTTCAGGCTGCTTCAAGACCTACTTTGCCACGCGACTGGAATGTACATCTCTTGAGCTGGGGGACTGTCAGACCAGATGTGTCATCTGGCTGAATGTTGGTGACCTGCCTTGCTGTTTGCTGTCTGTCACCTCTCTACAGAGGACTTACCTGGTGGCCCTCAAGACTTGAAGAGGCAGTGAGTTGCGCTGAGCCATTCATACTGCTTTATGGATGAATTAACTGTTTATTTCTTATGTTCTATAGCTCCATAAGCATCTATAAAATTATTAATGTCTTCTTTCCCTAGAGAACCCTCTCTAACATAAGGGTGAAAAAGATGTTTTAATTAGGGAGTTCTTTTGTTTTGTTTTGTTTTTTGGGCATCACTGCCTCTGGTGGTCATGGGAGGTACCCAGTGCTGCTCCTGAGAGCCGCCGCAGGATTTGAACCGCCAAGCCCGTGGGCCGCAGTCCCGCACTCAACCACTATGCCACCGGGGATCAGCCCAGGAGTTCTTAAAAACATAGCCCAACCACTGAGATCACATTGATCGTTGTGACTATGCACACATTTACACCAAACGGTCTCAAACATTACACATTTCTTTTTTTTTTGGGGGGGGGGGCATCGCTGCTCTCCGGTGGTGGGAGTAGGAGGCCCAGCCCCACTGCTGGAATTGAACCTCCGTCCCAGTGGGCTGCAGTCCAGCGCACAACCACTACGCCACTGGGGCTCAGCCCAAACATTACACATTTCTAACCAGAGAATTGACTTGAAGCAAGCAGAACAAAACCATTTTCTGTTAAGAACCATTTATATTTTATGCCAAGTTTCCACAAGAAGGAGTGTGAGGGACAAAATGGTGCTTGGAACAAGGTGGAATCATTCATGTCGAGAGAGAAATCCAAATACAAGGTGGCTTCACAAAGTTCATAGAAAAAGGAGAGCTCATTTTCCATGATCTTTTTAAAGCTCTGGAACAGGATTTCCGTTATGGATCTTGGGCTGAGCCCCGGGGGGTGCAGTGGTTGAGTGTGGGACTGCGGCCCACTGGGTTGGCGGTTCAAATCCAGCAGCAGGTCTCCAGGAGCAAGGCTGGGCCTCCTATTCCCACCAGAAGGCAGTGATGCCCCCGCCCAAAAAAATAATCTTTAGTCACTTCGAGGTGTTAGTTTGACAAATTCCTTCCAGAATTTGACAATCATACTAAAGAGTAATTTTCTTCTGCATAGACTTAATGCATCACCTTTCTAAAAATTCGTCGCCTCAGCCTTTGGGTACTTGGTGTTCTGATCCAGGCTATTGAGTGCTACCATAATTAACCACAGAGGAGTGACCATTCTGTTCCAAGGCTGTCGTCAGAATTCTAGATGACGACCCAGGACTGACAGGGGGTGACAACACCAGATGGCTGTTGGACAACAACCAATTTTGGGTGTCTTTGGACAACCAAGCCGGGCATTGTCACATCATGCGATTGTATAAAGACTATCAAAATTTTTGTTTTCGTGGGAACAGAGATAGAATAAAGTCTAAAAGGAAGGAATACTTACTGAACATCAATCTTCATAAAAAAATTATTTAGTATTAAGTTCAGGTGTACTTAGTATTTCCGGTGGTGATACAGTGGCGTGATTACTTTGACTTAAGATTTTTATAGCACGAGACCCAGGTTGAGCTTTGATGGCGAGTATGAATATTTAAAATCACGTCTAATTCTCCCTAGGCCACCTTTCTAAATATAGCTATGAAAATAGCCGTACAAAAGAGTGCCTCATGTGGTTTGTGGTTGGATTGACTAGGGTAATCTTCTGCATAAAGATATGTATCTGGGGCACAGATACCATTATTTCCAGTTACATAACTATCTTGGAGATATGCACTATGTTTGGGAGACATATTAAGTATTCCAATAATAGTTTATTCTCTATACATATAGAACGTTATACCTAAATGGTGGTATCAGACTATTTTAAATGTAATAAGTATGTCATTGAAAATGTTTTTAATAAAGTGAGGGGTTTAGGTGAACAAAGGGGAAAAATGAACCATCTATCACTGAGTTAATCCTGATTTATAGTGGCCCTGCAGGGCAGGCAGAATTGCCCCTCTGGGTCTCAGGGTTGTAAATATATATATATTTTTAATTGCATCACGGCCCTGGTGGGAGTAGGAAGCCCAGCCTTGCTCCTGGAGAGTTGCTGCTGGATTTGAACCGCTAACCCTGTGGGCCGCAGTCCCGCTCACAACCACTGCGCCCCCGGGGCTCAGCCAGGGTTGTACATCTTTCCAGGAACACAAAGCTTCATGTGGGTTCCAACTACTGGCCAGCAGCAGCGCTTCCCAAAACTGACCACACCACCTGGCTCCTTACCACACATTCCGGCAGGAGGCATACCAATATTACATAATCAGTAAATAAAAAGCAGGAACTATGAATGATGTTCATGATATGCTGTGGTTGCCCTGAGTACACACCTGGCAAGTATCCAAGTGACAGAACACTAGAGCAAAGCCTTGGAAGACAGAGATCATCAGGCAAAAGTTCGTGGGTGCCCTCATAAGGCAATAAGCTAATAAGAAGGAAATGATGAGAAGCACAAAACAGAAACGTGATCAAACATGGCAACGTGAAAAGCCAAAGGAGTCCCAGAATTCTGTGAGTTCAACTTGTGAAAAGGAGGTAAGTACTAAACACGGCATTCGCCTTCACGTTCCCACATAACAGGTAGGACGTGCTAACAAAAAGAAGAACGTGCTGCAGTTCAAAAAGGTCAGTCACGTCTCCCAGGGAAGTGTACAGACCTGGACCGGCCAGCTTGGCGGCGCAGACAGTGTGCTTAGATGTTTCTTCATCATCCTGGGGTTCCGCTGGGGTTTTTCCCGCGTGGCCTGTTGACCGTGCACAGTCAGGCGCTGGAATTTTAGTTTCTGTCCCTTGGTGGGC
This sequence comes from Nesogale talazaci, assembly GCA_004026705.1. Lineage (NCBI taxonomy): Eukaryota > Metazoa > Chordata > Mammalia > Afrosoricida > Tenrecidae > Nesogale > Nesogale talazaci. The sequence continues at coordinate 892 of PVJH01027480.1, read as the reverse complement.
CGGCAAGTCCAAACAGGTGTCTCCTTTTCAAAGGAAGACAGGTGAATCCAAGTTTCCACGCGTGTAAATTGAGAAGCGTAAGTATCGGTCAGAAGTATTACATAAAACCCTTCTCATTTTAACACTAGAAATCTTTTGGAAAATTGTGGGGCCATGGCCAGCCCCCAACAACCGACCATGGGTTCTCGAGGTGCAGGGGTATGGTTAAATATATATATATATATATATATATATATATATATATATATAGTAATAAAGTCAGAGGTTATAAGAGCTTGAAAGAATGGGGTCAGACACACGTCGTGACAGCAGGCTCACCTCTTGGATGTCCATGGTCTCAACAGCCAAGCACAGCATAGGCCAGGAAGGCAGGAGAGGGACGCTGAGGAGGGACATGTGGGGAGCGGACAGGGGAAAGAAGAGGGGGGAAGGGCGCTAGGGAGAGGGAGGCCCGTCAAGCTCTTCATGTCTGACCAAGACTTCTATATCTTTGAGAGGCGTCCAAGCCCCCTGGTTACAGCTAAGCTGTACCTCACAGGAAGGGGTTGCACCATAGGTACTACAATAATGAGGGGGTAAAATCGAGGGGCATACGCTCAACAGGAAGGGGAGGAGTTGGGGGGACCCTAGATTCAGATTGGCGGTTTAACCTTGATCGCCCTCTAGCTGGAGACTCGATTTACCTCAAGCTTTCAGGGGAAGCAATGCCCTATCCTAACAGCAGGGAGTGAGCCCCACCTATTGTGGGAGAGACAACGGTGTCTGCGTGCGCTGGATGGCTGGAGTCTTCCGGGGGACTCTCTAAGCATCTGACCTCCCACCACGTGCTGGCACACAGCTTCTAAGGTTTGGTCTATCTTTGGGGGAGACCGAGGCCTATCTTTGGGGGGGG
>PVJH01027479.1:0-28607 GCA_004026705.1 Nesogale talazaci | reverse complement strand
AGAGTCATCATAAGGAACTGGGGAACTGGTTAACCGTGTGACTGATATTGTTGATGAGAATTTAGTAAACCCTTTAAGGAACCAGTGAAGGAAATGCCAACAGCAGACCACATTCGACAGGTTTGTTTTTGTTTTTTTAGAAGAAGTCAGTCAGGTCCTAGAGAAAAAAGGCAAAGAAGGGAGAGGAGGGAAACTCCTGAAAAGCAGCTCCCAGTTGATTTTATCGAAGGGGATTCTTCTTCCAAACCACAACTCTCTCCACACCTCCTCTCCAAACCCCTGTCCACAGATCCAGATCCTGATCAACCTCCAGGTATGGGCCATACTGTAGTTCTTAAAAACTTTAAAACATTTTAAATTATGTTACTTAACTCTGAAGGTATTTACTTTGAAATGTCTGCGTAATGTTTTATATAAAAAGGCAAGGTTAGGGTAACAACTTGGTGGTTGAGAATGGATTAATATGTTTATTATCGTATTTTTTTGGACCATAAGATGCACCTGACCATAAGACACATCCAGTTTTTGGAGCAGGAAAACAAGAAAAAATTATTCTGAACCTAATAGTACCAGTATACTAAAATATTTATTAAAATAAAGCAAAATATAGTAATATTTCACAGCATAAATTCAACAATGCTGTTAAGAACCATCACTTTCACTAACAAATGAGGGGAGGCGGGCGCTGTGCCAGTCACGTGACCTGACTGACATTGAGACTCCAGGAGGGGGACTTCCCCAGAACACACAGCAGTCCACAGCAGCAAACAGCAGTGGCGAGTAAGCGGGTGCGTGGTCTCATAAGCAAATGTCCTAGGGTACCACACCTTCAGATCATAAGATGCACTCTCGTTTCCCCCCCACTTTTGGTGGGAAAAAAAGTGTGTCTTATGGTCCGACAAATACAAGTGTCTATAATGGATTAATTAGTTCTTATGAAAAAAAATTGATTCGGAACTGGACTGCATCACCTATCCACTCTCCTTCTAGACCGCATTAGTGTCGAGGTCTGGGGTTCTACTGCTAGAATGACCACAATAAGATGCATGTGTTCTTTAAAAAGACCTCAGGCCACAATCTCCCCTGCTCCGTAAGTGACCATGCCTCTGAAAAGGAAGATGCCCAGGCCAGCTCCGCCAGAGCCTTTTCCAAACAGGACCCATCTCGGGTGCAGACAAAGAGCCTCTGCTCTGCAAAGCAGGACTCCGAAAGGTTTTGAACTCTCCCAGAGCTCCCTCTGTGCGAAGAGAACAGGGGTGGGGTGCGTGGTTGAACATCTGGAAAGGTGGGCCTCCTGTCAGCTCTCCTCGCCCAGCGGATGCAATCTGTATGCTGAGAAAACCACCAGAGTGGCTTATATGGAGGAGGAGGAGAAGGAGGAGGTAGCATCTAGATTGGAGGTGGCACACCTTGTTGACTGATTGTGAGGAAGGCTTAAAGCACTTGTTGATGAAGATCAAGGATGGCAGCCTTCATGATGGGTTACAACTGAATGTAGAGAAGACCACACAATCCTCACAACTCGACCAAGAAGTAACTCTGTGATGAACAGAGAAATGGCTGAAATTGCCGAGGATTTTGCCTTGTTTGTCACCGCTCCCCCCACCCCCCACCCCTGCCCCATCAATTCTCATGGAAGCAGCAGACAAGAAATCCAAAGACGCATTGCATTGCATTGCATGAATTTGCGCCCTTTAAAGTGCTGAAAAGCCACGCTATGACTTTGAGGACTAAGGCGTGTCTGACCCAAGCCCTGGTACTTTCCATGGCCTCGTAGACATGTGAAATTTGGACACTGAATCAGGAAGACTGAAGAAGAATTGAGACATGTGAATTGTGGTGAATGTTGGCAGTACCATAGACTGTCAAAACGACAGACCTATCTGTCTTGGAAGAAATGCGGCCAGAGTGCTCCTTAGAGGCCAGGAAGGCAAGACTTCATCTTACCTCTTAGGGGCATGTTGTCAGGAGAGACAAGTCCCTCAAGGAGACTGACCAGCACAATGGCTACCACAATGGGTTCCAGTATGGGGACAGTTGCGAGGATGGCTATGCATGGGGCTGACTCCACAGCGACTCACACTAACCAATCCTCCAGTGAGCATTCTGTCCTTTGCACATGCTGCCACTCTCTCCTACTCTTCTCTCCAAATGATCCAAAAGCGAGTTACAGAATCTATGATTCTTACTCTATAGACAACAGCATGATACTCCTATCAAAAGGAAACCTGGAAGATAGATCAACGTGCATATACTTATAAGGTTAGTATAAGGACAGCAGATGGGCATTGGACTTCCATTCATGTACTTCGGCATTCCATGATGCGCACCTTCCCAACATGATCGCTGAAGACAAATGTGTGTATAAGCAAATGTGGTGAAGTAAGCTGATGGTGCCCGGCTACCAAAAGATATAGCGTCTGGGGTCGTAAAGGCTTGAAAGTAAACAAGCAGCCATCTAGCTGAGAAGCAACAAAGCCCACATGAAAGAAGCACACCAGCCTGTGTGACCACAATATGTCGAAGAGATCTGGTATCAGGCATCAAAGAACTAAAAATTATATAATTATAATTGATGGGGAGTACAGATTGGGGACCCAAAGTCCATCAATAGGTGAAGTGACATCCCCTTACAGAGGGGCTGCAGGGAGGAGATGATTTTTTAATTAAAGAATCAGTTAAGGTACAGGGGTTGGGGAAATATAAGGAGCTGGTACTGGGGGTCTAAGTGGAGGGAGGATGTTTTGAGAGTGATGATGGTAGCAAGTGTGCAAATATGACCTGCATACAATTGATGTATGTATGGATCATGATGGGAGTTGTATGAGCCCCCAATAAAATGATCTTTAAAAAAAGGAGGGGGAAAGAGAAGCTTATACCAAGGGCTCAAGTAGAACATATTTGGAAATGAAGATGGTGATATGTGTACAAATGTGCTTGATACGAATGATGTATGGAATGGTATAAGAGCTGTAAGAGCCCCCAAAAAATCATTGAAAAAAGAAAAAAGGAAACCTGGTCGTGTGGTGTGTTGTGTGTGGGGCTGCTAATCACAAGTCTGCAGTTTGAACAACATAAATGTGGGTGAAGGGAGATGGCAGGCGGTTGGTGTAAGCTATGAAGACAATGATACTTTATAATTTATCAACAGGTCATGAGGGTGGGAGGGAGGGAAGGAGGAGGGAAAAAGGAGGAACTGATAGGGCTTAAATGGAAAGTAAATGTTTAGAAAATGATGGTGGCGAAGAAGCGTATATGTACAAATTCACTTGATACAATTGATTTAGGTATTATTATGAGAGCTGTAAGCTCCCCCAGCAACCCGATCTTCATATTTTTAATTAAAAAATATTTTATTGACATACAATTCAATAGCTCAGTGACATCAAGAAGAGTTGTACAGTCATCACCACAGTCAGTTTGAGCACATATTCTTCCCTCTTAGTCTCCTGATTATTAGCCCCCAACACCCCCTGCCGTAGCCCCAAGGAAGCCACAAAGACTTATAGCTTTGGATGTTTAAAGAGACAGTTCTACTTCCCCCTGGGCGGTTGCTTTCAGTTGATATTTACGGGATGGCAGTGGAATGGAGTTCCTACAAATAATGGCCTGGCCCTCCATAACCGCCCCAAAGCAGCCGGGCACCAAGTCCACAGTTGATTCTGACTCATAGCTGCCCGCTGGGACTGAGGAGAAGAGCTCCCCAAGGTATCCACGATGGAAATCTTCATAGAAGCAGACTGCCTCATCTTTCTCCCGCAGCACAGCTGGTGGATGTGAACCCCTGACCTTGTGGTTAGCACCCCAACACTCAACCCACAGGGCCACCAATGCTCTCCTATTACAACCACAAAACTCTCTGATGCCAGCTCTGCAGCCCTATGCGACAGGGTAGAACCGCTGCTGTGAGTTTCTGAATCTGCAACTCTTTACTGGGGTACAAAGTGCCACATCTTTCTCCCAGGGAGTGGCTGGTGGTTTCGAACTGCTGACCTGGTGATTAACTGCCCAACTTGTAACTGCTGCACTGCACCAGCAGGGCTCCGTAACCACAAGGCTCTTCCCAAAGCACAGGTGAGATCTAGGGACTTGGGGCTAAGGAAAATTACAGGCAGACCAACAAGGAGGCCCAAGCAGGGATGTTGTGGGTGTCTGCCATAGAAGGGGGCACTTAAAATCCTTTTGAAAGGTCTGTAGTGGGCCTGCCCTTTTACAGCCAGTAAAGAAATAATGCCATGTTTCTAAAGATGTCTTAAACCAGGGGTGCTCAATACATCAGTTGAAAATGGAGTGTGGATAGATCACATGGCATTAAAAAATAGACGCAAGCCTATCATCGATCCCATCACTTAATTGATATACAGTGCGGCCAATCAGATGCGATCTCAGGTGTCCAACGCATGCATAGACAACTGTGCTAAGTGCAGCAAAACTGACAACCTAAGGTATTGTCAATTTTTAGACCTTGGTTTTTTTTCTCTTAAATGTAAGAAAGGGTATAAAAAGAGTGGGGGAACTGGACCAACTAAGAAGACAAAAACATCACATTCATATGGAATGGGAGATTTTGACACTACAAGCCGACATTCAGCTGAAGTCCAGAGCGCATGAACAGTTCTGGAACTTATTGTCAGAGGGAAAGTACCCAAACATAAGAAAATGTGCTACCTCCTTGACTGCATTATTTGGCTCTACTTATTTTTATAGAGTCAGACTTTTCCCACATAAAGATCATTAAGTCCAAGTACCATTCCACCATGACTGATGATCATTTGGAAGTGTGCTTGAGGCTGGCTGTCAGCAGCTACTGTCTGGACTATGCATCCCTGTCTCCTTCCACTCAGTGCAAGTCATCAGAGTCAACTCAGATAATGACAAAAAAATGTACATAGTTAATTGTGTTGTGTTGTGCTACATGGACTCGTGCATTTATGCAAGGTATAAACATACATTGTACATCGAGATAGAATTCTCAATGCATTTATGAATCGATGTAATAAATAGATGTTTTTGAATTTTTGTAGTTGGTAGATCATTTTAACTTGATCATTTTATAAGTAGCTCGCATGCTGAAAAAGTGTGAGCACTCTGTCTCAAAGAAAACCACTGAGTCTCAGCATGGAGTGGCGCCAGCCTGCGCAACCCGCGTGCTGTCAACAGGGGGCAGTGTTGGGTTACTTGCCGCTCCCGGAGTGAAGGGATAGGGTGGGAGTGGGGGTGGTGTATAGTTAAGTTTTTAAATGTCAGAGCGCTGAGAGGTCCTCTGAAGAGACAAGAAGAGGGTCCTATGACAGAGAACTTATTTTAATGGACACCGATGTCTGGGCAGAAGGAACACTGCCTCAGATGTGGCTGCCTCAGACAGACTGCCCTCTCCTCTCTCTCAGCCACCAAATTGTGGAAGGCCAAGCTGAGCGCCTGTACCCGTTCCGGGCTGTGCATTCTCAAGGCCATCATAACCTCCTTCTTCTATTTTATTAAAGAAAACACGTCAGGGTTTTTTACTGCTCGAAGAGTACAGCATGTGAAATTGCAGGAATGTCGACATGGAGAGTTACTGGGTTCCAAAGTGTAGGATACATGATCACTTGCAGTACAAGATGAATGAACGTGAACTCTGCATCAGAAAAAACAATGTGGAAAAACAGCATCCACGTTGCAATCAGATAGACGGACAATCATGTGAATGTAAGAATTAGAAAAGCCAACACTTTACCGATGTATTATTTCTCTAGAAAAGACCAGGTGACCTTAAGGGAGCCCTGTTGGTGTGGTGGTTAAATACTGGACTGCAATTTCCAACATCAGCAGTTCGAAACCACCAGCTACTCTGCAGGAGAAGGAAGGGGCTCACCTCTTCCCTAAAGAGTCCCAGTCTCTGAACCCACAGGGGCAGTTCTACCTTGTCCTGTAGCGTCGCTGTTGGCATTGACTAGATTGCATGTGGGACTCAAACCCTTAAAAAAACATTTGCTTCCATTTTGTCTCCTGTCCTCCACAAATACTGAAGCATGCAGCAACTTATCCCGCCCACGCGGAAGCAAACCGAGAAGGAAGAGAGAAAGGGGTGGTCAGCCTAGACTCCACACAGGCGCACCAAACCAGAGGATCGTGTCCCTGCCTGGAGCTGCTAAGGCACAGAGAGGACCGTGGACCGCCAACAACTCAAGCCGTGTTGTCCCCTCCTGGAGGGTACCGAGTCAGAAGACAATAAAGGGGACACACAGTGGGGAGGGAGTGTGGCCTGAACCCCAACGTGGCAGGACAGACCAAGAAGGGAGCATGACAGAAAAGCAATCCCCAAAGCCCCTCAAGAGCCCCCAGAGTAGACTTCAGTTTGCGGGGGCAGCCCTCAAGAGCTTCCCCAGGACCAGCGGGGAGAGAGATTCATAAAGGCCAGCAGACAGACCTGGAAAAACAAAAACAAAAAACGTATCTATGAAACAAACTTAAATGAAGCGTCCAGAAAACCAACTTTTCAGCTTCCCTGGGGCAGTGTATTTAGGAAGTGTTTGTGAATAGCTCCCTTGTTCATAGGTGGCGGCGAATAGGATTATATGTAACACATAGAGGAACACTTTAAGGCCAGGGTCACATTCCACACTCTGCACTTCAGGCCGGAGTTTAGAGTTAGAACTCGCCGTTGAAGAGGGCACATCTTTCCTTAAACACTGCCTTAACTTCCAGTCTCCCTAATTTCTGACCTGGTGGCCCTTTCTTCATCCCCAGAAGGCGAAGGTGCATCTCAGTTGAGTGTGTAGACACCAGTAAGCAGATAAAACCGTTTAATCTGCAGGCTGACGACCGCCGCTGTGAGTACGCCTGGGATAGACTCAATTGGCCTTGTACTACTAGAAGTAAAGACTTTAAAACATTCTTTTCTGCTAAACCTAGCATGGCATGAGCTCATGTTGTTTTAGCCCAAGGGTTTCAGGAAGTGCAGAGTAAATTGGAATACTCAACCAAATGGAAAAAAGGCCTGTTTCAAATGAGTTACAGTTGGTTCCAGTTGACATTCCTTTGTGAGCACATCCTACAGTGAGTGAGGAGCCCCCAGCAGGAGGGAGAAGCAGAGGCAGAAGCGGTACCTGGCGCCCACCCTCAAGTTGAGACTTCTGTTACTTTCAAGGAAAAGGTACCTGTGCTCACCTGGCTCTCTGGGGTGGAGTAGTTCTCTTGGGAGTGTAAGGGTCACTTCTGGAGAGGACAGCTGATGCCCACACACCACAACGACAATGACCAGGGAGCTGGAAAGATGCTTTCCTTCCTCATGAACTCCTTGAAGCCCCCTGGTCATTTGGCAAATGGTTGGGCCTCCTGTGGGGGTGGGAAGGAGCTGCCTCAGGGATGATCACACCCCTTCCCATCTCTCCAGTGCTGTCCATCCCACCTGTCCTCGAGGAGGGGTGGGGACACATAGCTTGACGGCACTTACCTGCATCGTGTAAGTTTGTCAGCAAGCCAGGGACAGGAGTGGCGAGCCTGCAAGGTCTTAATTTAGAGTAACCAAGAGTCGGCTGTGGGCAGTGCAAACAGGACAATGCTCAACCGCTTATTTGCAGGGGGACTGGTGGAGTCCTTTGAGTGTCTGGGCATGGACGGAACTCTGTCCCTGGGCATGGATGATAACTGGTCCCTGGGCATGGATGGTACTCTGTCCCTGGGCATGGATGGTACTCCGTCTTTGCTGCATGGTTCCAGGTCCCTGGTTCTCAGAGTACCATCCCTGGGTTTGCAGCACCAGCATCACCTGAGAACTCAGATCCTCCCACCCCCTGGGTCCAGCAATCTGTGTTCCAACAAGCTCTTCAAGTGACTCAACACACCATGGCGTTGGGGACCCCTGACCCAGGTCTTTGGAGCATCCGCAGAAAGTACAGGAGGGGACCCACTCAAATCTCCTCTGCTTCTCCTGTGCCATCAGAGCAAGAACTGCAAAGGAGGCTCAGAATCCTGGAGCCAAGAGGGACTTCAGGAGCCTGGTTTCAGGCAAGTTCACTTTGCAACTGAGGATTCTGCAGAGCCAGGGGCCAGGGAAGGCGTCCCTCAACCCCTGGGCAGGAGCTTTCCCAAGGTGATGTTCAGGGTGTGATCTGCTGCTCCCTGCCTCCAGAGAGGAGGAGGCCCAGCTCCGGCGTGTAAAACCCACCAATGCATACAGAACCAAACTTGCTGCCCCACAGCTGAGGCCAGCTCATCTCGAGCCTATAGGACAGGGTGAAGCTGCCCTATGGGTTTCTGAGACCTTCCCTCTGAGTGGCGGCAGACAGCCTCCCCTCCTGCTGCTGCTGCAGAGTGGCTAGTGGTTTCAAACAAGTGACCTTTCTGCTAGCAGCCCAATGCAAAACCACTCTGCCGCCAGGGCTCCATATCCACGGATGCATAGGAAACCTATAGAGGGTTGTACAGACTGTAGCACATTACAAGAACAGATAGCCTCCGCATTCTCTTCTGGAGCATCTTGCGGGTTAGAACCACTGACCTTGTGGCTAGTTACCAGCCCAACGCCTAACCCACAGCACCACCAGGGATCCTTAGGGGGAGCAGGGTTGGGTGTGAAGGTGGGTGTGGTAAGACTCACTTAACTCTAGCCGGCAGGGCAGGGTCCCAAGGGAAGGTATGCGCCCTTGGTTTTCTGTCTGAAAGATGATCTTCAGGTTCTTAGAGACTGGTCCTCAAAAGGCTGCCAGTGAGGCTGTGAGGGGAACTGATATCAGGGGCTCAAGAAGGAAGATCATGTTTTGAAATGGTTGATGGCAATCTTTGTACATATCTGCTTACGACAATGGATGTATGGGCTGTTGTATGTAAGAGCCCCCGATAAAATGATTTATTATAAATAATAATAATATAAAGTCAGGGGGACTTTATTGAGAAGGTCATGGAGTGGTGCTGCCATGGATACAGGGTGGGGTGAGTCACGGGGATATGGCAGCCAGGACAGCATGACCTCCTGAGAGCAGAGGGTCACCAAGGGCCCGGCCCCCTTGTGAAGCCACGGGGGACCAATGGAGCCTGTAAATCAGGGCAAGCTTGGGAAAAGCCCATCACAGGCAGAGCCCTAGGCCGGCTGGACTTCCCGAGAAGGGCCTGGGACTCACTCCCTGAACCCCTTCCCCTGGTATGTTCTTGCTTCTCACTGCGACTCCACATCACCAACTGGGTGCTGCTACCCCAGCACCACCAGGGGGCGAGGAAGACACACGTGTGAAGTCGCTGTCCGCCTGGCAGAGCGCTCTCCTGGGCTGCAAAGACTGCCCCCTTTGACTCTCTGGGAGAATTAGTTCCACCTAAGCTTAGGAAGCAACAGATACTCTGCTGTTCCCTCCGCTCCCAGTTCTTCACAGGCGGGATGTCATTACTCCCTAACCGTTGAAAAGGGGCTTTGAAAAGTGTACGATATAAAAAAGTAACAACAATTTGTAAATTACTAAGGGTGCATGGGGAAGGGGGAGTGGGGAGGGAGGGGAAATATGGGGAGCTGGTACTGGGGGCCTAAGTGGAGGGAGGAAGTTTCCAGAGTGATGAGGGCAACAAGTGTGTAAATGTGATCTGCATACAATTGATGTATGTATGGATCGTGATGGGAGTTGTATGAACCCCCAATAAAATGATTTATAATTTTTTTTTTTTTTAGGTCTGAGCCCCAGTGGCGTAGTGGTTGTGCGCGGGACTGCGGCCCACTGGGACGGAGATTCAATTCCAGCAGTGGGGCTGGGCCTCCTACTCCCACCACCAGAGGGTAGTGATGTCCCCCCCCCAAAAAAAATTTTTTTTTAAAGGAGGAGGAAAGAGGAGTTTATACCAAGGGCTCAAGTAGAAAATATTTGGAAATGAAGATGACAACATGTGTGCAAATATGCTTGATACAAATGATGTATGGAATGTTATAAGAGCTGTAAGAGCCCCCAATAAAATCATTGAAAAAGGGGGGGCTTTGAGAGTTTTCCTTTTTGGTCTTGTCTTAATGGTTATGAACTGGGATGCTTGCTGCAAGATTAGAGGTTCAGAACCATCAGTCACACTGCAGGAAAAAGACAGGGCTCTGTTCCTGTGAAGAGGAACCGTCTTGGACACTCACGGGGGCAGTTAGTTCTACCTCGTCCTCGAGGGAGGGCCACTAGAAGCTGGCCTCAATTGGGCAGCGGTACAGGTGGTTTGGGGTTTGGGATGAAGGCCACATTTTAACCAGCTGCTGTTGCGTGGACCCAGCTCACGTGCATGTCAGAGTAGAGCCGTGCCCCGCTGGGGTTTCCGTGGCTGGTTTGGGGGGAAGTAGATCACCAGGCTTTGCTTCCAAGAAACTCTTGGGTAGACTGGAGTGCCACTCTTTGGGTTAGAGACTGTGTGAGTTCATCTCCTGCACCATTTAGGGACTTGACACATGAACAAAAATCTTGCTTCTTAGCTGTCTTTTTATAGATCATCTGCTGTTGGCAGCCCTAGCCAGAACTACCCACAATGAGTGAGTCGAAGTATTCGGCTGGATTGGTAAGGGCTGAATTCTAGGGCTGCAAAGGATGCCCAGCATGCTTTCTCTTGGAATTGTCCCCGACAGCCACAGCCAGGACATGTTCCCAGGTGTAGGATGGACATCAGCCCTTGTTCACCCCTTGGATCAGGAGACTGGGTCTTTGTTCACTGAGATGATTTAAGTGCACCACATTCTCCCTTGTTCTAGAAAATTCCACAGCCGCCGCCCTCTCTAAGAGGAAAAGAAACAATAACTAGTCGCTGTGGCTGTCATGACAGCAACTCCGCATTGAAAGGGAGGGAACAGACTCACCCGACCCAACAATTAGTCATCGCGTCCATTGCTCAGCTTCCATCAGTGCTTGGGAACCCTGGCCTCCTCCCCGCTGCCCGCTCAGCCTGCAGACAGCCTCACTGACTGGGGCGCTCTTCCTGCCGGGTTCCTTCTGGTCCTTGCTGTGCCCTCTGCAATGGACAAAGCCAGTCTCCTTTCTTGCCAGAAAGCCCTGCCTTCACTTTTGCTGTTGAACGTGGCAATTAGGTCCTTGGAGGATGACTATGCTCATGGGACAGGGACCCTTCCAGCCAGCCCAGACCTGGCCATTCTAGATGAGTTTGATCATTGCAGAATCCAGAGAGCTGTCACTGTTGCCTTGGGGACTTTTAAGGTGAATCAGTACCAGGCTGCCTTGCCAAAGACTGGTGCTATTACTCACATCTGCTTCAAAGCCACAGGGCTTCTGAGATGCCTGCGTATTGTGCGACAGCATATAAAAGACTTTTTTTTCCTTAAAAAATTATTTATTTATTTATTTTTACATCATTTTATTGGGGGCTTGTACAACATCACAATCCATACATCCATTGTGTCAAGCACATTTGTACATTTTTTTCTTTTTCACATTTGTACATTTATTGCCCTCATCCTCCTCAAAGTACCTGCTTTCTACATGAGCCCTTGGTCTCAGCTCATTTCCCCCCACCCCCTCACTCTTGCACCCTCCCTTCCTCATGAATCCCTTGGCAATTTAGATTTTTTTTTTTCATGTCTCACACTGACCGATGTCTCCCTTTACCCACTTTTCAGTTGTCTGTTCTCCAGAGAGGGGGTTATATGTAGATCATTGTGATCGATTTCCCCCTTATCCCCCCACCTTTCCCTCACCTTCCTGACATCCCTATTCTCATTATTGGTCCTGAGGGGTTTATCTGTCCTGGATTCCCTGTGTTTGGAGCTCCTATGGGTACCAGGGTACATGCTCTGGTCTAGTCGGATTTGTAAGGCAGAATTGGAATCATGGTGGGGGTGGGGGAAGAAGTATGAAAGACCTGTCTTAAAGTCTTTCTCCAGAAGAAACCATCTGCTTCTCTTGGCTGGATGAACAAGATGCTGTCCTGGATAAGATGCCGATTTCATTGCCGAGACTGTCTGTCGGCAACACCGGGCAAGGACTTGAGATCGTTCTCCTGGTCTTAGCTTGCAGGCCGGAAACCGAGGACCAGAAAGGTGCAATGCTGTGTGACCACAGTCGCGCGCTAGTCCTTGGGTGGAGCCCCACGTGAACACAGGGCAGGCACCGCTGCTTCTCTCTCACCGGGTGTGGAGCAGCAGCCCCCCAGCCACACAGCTTTCCGTACTTCTTTTCTGCCCGAAATCCAAACCAAACAAGGACAACCAGCAAATCACCGCCTCTCTACACCTGCAGGTGGAGTAAGGCAGGGCCCTGAACCCATCCTGCAAGCTGATCACAGACTCAGAAAACGAGTTCTACCTCACTGTCATCAAGTCGATTCCACTCATTGCAACCCACTGCTGGTTTCCCAGGCTGCCAATCTTTGTGGGCACACACAGGCTCAGCTCTTGGCCACAGAGCACCTGGGGGCTTCGACCTGCCACAACGCCCTAGGTTACAGGGGCCAATAGTCCCTCCTTATAGTCCCACCCCAGGGGTGAGATGGGGGTGGGGGTGGTGCTATTTCCTCACTCCTTAGCCTTGGCTTTTGTCTCCCCCCCCCCCCCCATCACTGCCCTGGTAAGAATAGGAAGCCCAGCCTTGCTCCTGGAGAGTTGCTGCTGGACTTGAACCGTCAACCCTGTGGGCCGCAGTCCCGCACACAACCACTAGGCCACCAGGGCTCAGCTACTCCTTAGCTTTCAGGCTTCACTGCCAGGGAGTTGGAACTGCCTTCTAGCATTTTAGACACTGTAGCTCTTGATTGGGAGCAGAAAGCCTCATGATTCTCACACAGAGTGGCTGGTGGTTTTCGAACTGCTGGCCTTGTGATTAACAATTCCACATACTCCACAACCCTCCCAGGGCTCCTCAGACAACAGCCCACGATTTCCTTTTCTATGTGCTGTGTCCACTCCAACCCCCTTGTCACCTTGCAGGTTCTTTTTTAAGGCCCTTGTTCCCAAACTGGAGGAAATCATGCAAATAGGTTCTGGGGGCGGGGAGGGAATGGATGCCCCTTGTTCGCCACACGCCCCTCCCCCAAATAAGGGTGAGTTGGTACAGGGGTGGGGCCAGAGAGTCTCTATCCCCACCCATCACCCCAGACTCCAGCCTGGTTGCTCAGTGTGTGTGTGTGTGTGTGTGTGTGTGTGTGCGCGCGTGTGATCACCTGAACAGGTCGCTGTGCCCTAGCCAGCTTCAGCGACAGAGGTGGGGTGAAGCCACAGGGTGGGGGCGCACCTGACCTGCAGTCCAGCCCGAGGGCCGGAGGGGTTGGGGGTTGGGGGGAGGGGGTCCAGAAAGGCCGAGGGCGTCGGGTGGGGAGGAGCCGCTGCTGGATGATGTAAAACAGAGCGGAGCTCCTTGGCGCCTCGGCACCATTACCTTCAATTATAATAATTGTTGCCTCTCTCCGGCTTTCCGCATCCCCCCTCCCCCCCAGGGAGCTGCCTCTCATTCTCGGTCCTCCCTCCTCCTCCCCTGTCCCTCCTCCTCCCTAGCTCCCGCTCCGAGCTGCCCGCCTCGCCCAGCCGGCTCTCCGGCTGGGCTCTCCGAGTCCTCGATCCTCCCGCTCTTCCCACAGCTCCGCGGCTTCCGACGGGCGCCCCGCCCGCCAGCATCCCCTAGGCCTCCGCTGCGGCTGCTCTGTGGTTCTGTGTCCTGTGGGCACCTGGAGGGACCTGTGCGCCAGCATTTAGGGCTCCAGATTCGAAGGACCAGGCTTGGGGGCGGGGGGTGTCCGAAGGTGCTGAGCCTAGAGGTGAATTTCTGGTGGCTGGTCAGACCTGTCCACAGGGCACAGTCACCCTCTTGGCTACCGGCCCCCTCCCAGCTCCGTGTCTGGATGGACGGACGCGCAGGTAATAGGATGGCAAGGGTTGTGGATCCAAAAGGCACCTCTTGTTCAAAGAGGCTGGAACCCCAGCAGCAGAAAAAGGAAATACCACCCCCACCACCCACCCCCGGCCCCCTCCATCCGCCTTCCAAGGAAAGCAGCAGCAGCAAACCCGTGCGAGACTTTGCAGACATCTTGAAGGGCTATGAAAACAACAAAAAGAAACACAGTATAATGTGCAGACGCATACACACACACACACACACACACACACTGAGGCCCAGCCTCTTAAAGGAAGGAGGGGGTGTTGATGGCATGCATGCTGCGGGCAGGGGCCTCCTCCTGGATCGTACTAAACCCAGTGCAGCCCCCAGTGCAGCCCACGCTTTCACAGGATTTCCTTCAGAGATGCTGCTCCTCTGGCAAGCAATGCCGGACTTCTTTGGGAAGTGACGGCGCTGGAGTCGTCTGAGCCGAAGACTCCTGGGTTTCCTCGAAGTCTAGGGCCCCGAGGCATGAGTTATGGCTCCTCGTGGGCAGCTTCTTCTGCCCTGCTGCCTCCGTTCTTACGTCATGTTAAGTTAGCCAGCGACCAATTTGTCTCTGCTGATTCTTGGACAGTCACCAGTCACGGATGCAACCTTTGTTGGCAGGATGCATGCTGCGTTTAGAGAGATACCATCAGCCTGCCAAGGCCACAGGCGGGGTTGGCGTTGTGCTCACCTCTGCAGCTGTGAGGGGAAGAAAATACTGGAACCACCTGGGAAGTCCTAAGGTGACAATGCTGGGAAGTCACCTGGCAACTAAAACATGAGTTTGGAGAAATCCAGTGGCTTGAGGAAAATGCACCTTATATTCATTCCATCGTGTTCATCAAAACCTCACACCATGACCACCACAGGGGCAGCCGGATCCCTGACCAAAATTGTCCACAAGAATGGTAGGAACCAAACACAGAGGGGGACCTCTGATCTGCCCCTCGTAAGTCACTCATGGCTACAAAGTCAGGGTCTCAATCTCCTCCTTTCCGGTGGTTTCTCCATCTGCGGCAAGGTTATGCACTTTCCCACCCAATAGTCACTCATTGGCATTCGCTCACTGCAAAAAGCAGATGTAGCCAGGATTAAGATGTGAACAGGATGCAAGGAATGAGAACGAATGACGGAAACACTGCTTGCTTTTCTTTTCTTTTTTTTTTTTTTAAAGGCGTTTTATCATCTCAAGTGTGGAAGGAAATTCAGTAATCCTGTACACCGTATTTCTACAGCTGCGTCTCAGGAAGCAAATGACCACTTTGATTTTTTGGTTGTCAACTTGCTGGGTTGTGCCTGGCGATCACAGGCAGACTGTCAAGCAGTGCCATCTGTCACAGACCGTGTGGCACGCAGGCCCCCTGTGCCCCACATGTCAGCTACACAGGTGGACAGAAGTGAGAGAGATGAGTCCCATCCAGCCGCCACGGAGACAACTCATGGCCTTCTCCTGGTGGCTCGTGTAAGATTGTGTGCTCTGTGGGCTTTTCAATAACGGATTTAGTTTTGGAAAATTTTGGAAAAAGTTAGATTCATCTAATGTCATCGTGGGTCAACTAGAGCCTTCAATATTTTGATGAGCAGCCTACTGTACCTCCCATAAGCTCTGCAAGGTGATTAGAACAAAGCCGCATACCACCCGTGGCCACTGAGTCTATTCTCGTTCACAGCAGCCCCCCAGGACAGAGTAGAAGTAACTGCACACACACACACACACACACACACACACACACACACGGTTCAACCTGTCATCTTTACGGAAGCCGACTGCCTCACCCTTTCTTCTTCAGAGCAGCCCATGGCTGGGAACAGCCAGCTTTCAGGGTTAGCAGCAGAGTCAGTAACCAAATGCTTCACCTGAACTCCCCATAAAATGACTGAGTACTGAGTCTGTTTGCGTTTCTACAGAAACTGATTTTTACAAGGTCTTGGAGGCCGAATAGGCTTGATGGCAGTAAGTGGGTGTTTGTTTGTTTGGGTGTTTTGGATTTTTAAGGCAGGTAAGGCCTGCCATCTTTAATTAGCTGAGATTAAGTTTATTTGAGATGTAGCAGAAACCCAAGCAATGTACTCACAATCGATTAGTGAATTGGAGGAACTCTCTTCATTGTAGTCACTAATATTTTTCTCTGTAGAAACCAAACCAAACTCACTACCCAAAAGCCTGTCCTGTTTCACTGGAGCGCTGCAGGCCAGAGCAGCCCTGTCCTGGGGGGTTTCCCAGGCTGCCTTCCTTGATGGCCACAAAGGGCTCTTCCTCCGCCTGACTTTCCTCCATCCTGAAACCAAACTCTGCCATCTAGTTAATTCTGCCTGATGGCGACCCTGCCAGAAGGGGTAGAATTGCCCCTGTGGGTTTTCGAAACCGTCACTCTCTTTGAGCATAAGAAGCCTCATCATTCCTCATGGTGGTTTTGAATTGTTAACCTCCTGGTTAGCAGCCCATGAATGACCACTGGGGCTCCCCCTTTCTCTATAAGCAAATTCGATGATAGATGTGTGTGTGTGTGTGTGTGTTGTTGCCTCTATGATGCAGCATAGCAACCATTGTGAAGATGGCCCAAGAGGACAGAGGGTCATCTCCTTCCATTGAGGCAGGGTCACTGTGAGTCGGATGGAACCTCGGAGGGGCAGTGCATTACCTCCTGAGCTGCGGCCACAAGGCCAGCCTTCTGAATGCACCAGTTGCTCTGCAGGAAGAAGATGAGGCTCTCTGCTCCCCTCAAGAGTGTAGAAATCCTGGAAACTCAAAGGGCACAGTTCTATCCTGCCTTGTAGGGTCACACTGAGTTGAATTGACTTGATGGCCTCCAGGTGGAAATTCTCATCTCACTTGGATTTGACCTGATGACAATGGACAAATATATATATGTATAGATATATATATACATAACATGTGTCTGTATCTCTGTCTGTCTATCCTCTCCCCGGTGGCACAAGGGTTAAATGCTTGACCGCTAGCCAGGAGACTGGTGGTTCGAACCCATCCTGTGGGTCCGAGAAGGAAAGACCCAGCAGCCTGTGATGACTACAGTCTAGAAATCCCCACAGGAGCAGTTTGACAGCGTGTAACAACAACAACAACAACAACACCTCACATGTACATGTGCACATTTACCCCACCTCCAAAATCCCCCCAAACTCATCAACATCCCGTTAGTTCCAACTAGGGACCCTATAGAACAATGCCTCTTACATGCAGACATATGCATTTATGCATACATGGTGGGAGGGCTCAAACAGTTGGAAATGTTCCGTTATCTTTCAATTCTGTTTTCCATGGACTTTCTGAAATCTTCCCCTGCACAAAATTCCCAGCACCTGAGTCAATTTCCACTCCTCCAGGCCCTACAGAACCGAGTAGGCCTGCCCAGGGAGATTCCAGACTGTAAGTACTTATGAGAATGGCTGGTGCATTTAAACCTATGATCTTTTGATTAGCAGTAAGGCTCTGCGCCACCAGGACTGCTTTACACACACACACACACACACACACACACACACACACACACACACCTTCTCCTATATATGTGGCTCTTCCTCGCTCATAGATAATGCTGAGGAACAGCTGCCCCACTTAGATGAATTAGCTCTTGAATGGACCCAACACCAAGCACCTTGGATGGTCCATTCACAGGCTGGCCGGCCGCCAGTGTCGCTTGGCTGTCAAATGGCCCTCATTGTCATCAGGTGGCACTGCAGGGTTCTGGAGAGCAGAAGGAAACACTATCTTCACAGTCATTGACATGTCTGCGTCCCTTATCTCCTTGGGTAACCTCCTCTCTTCCGCTGACCCTCCAACTTCCCAGGCATGGCGTCCTCCAGGGACTGGTCCCTCCAGAGAGGGCATCTCAAGTTCACGGGACAAAGTCTCGCCATCCTTGCTTCCAAGGATAACTCTAACTGCAGTTCTTCCAAAAACAGATTTGCTCGTTCTTTCGGCAGACCTGGGTACAGTTAAGGAATCCCCTGGGGATAATGGTGATGCATTGGGTTGCTACCTGCACAATGGGTAGTTTAAAGCCACCAGCCTTCCCTAGGGGAAATGATGGGCTTTCTCCTCCCCAAAAGAGTTTCCACTCAGAACCCCACAGGGGCATTTCTGCACTGTCCTATAGGGCTGCTGTAAGTTGCCCCGGGCTTGATGGCAGTGAGCTTGGTTCTGGTTTGGCATGTGTCATGTTCCTTGCTAACACCATGATGCAAATGAGTCAAATTTTTTCCTCCGGGTTTCTCCTGCATGGCCCAGCATGCAAATGAGCTGGTCAAAAAGACCAGGGCTTATGTCAGGCGCACACTGGTCCTCAAAGGGACATCATTAACCCTGTTCGGAAGTCTTGTCCAGCAGCTCTGTCCCATGCAAACAGGGAGGATGGGAAGACTGAGGTCATTTGCAATCATGGCACAAGGCAAAAAAATCTCTAGGGCATTGATTTTATGCAAAAAAGGGGGGGCAATAATTAGACCAAGGCAAGCAGGAGTTACAGAGAGCAAAAGCCAGAAGCAAGCCAAGGATACCAGCTATAGGGTGGTGAGGAGCCAAGAACCCCTGGGGACCAGGGGCCCTGAGACTGCTGGCTTTCATTCCAAGAAGGCTGGCTTCCCCATGATAAGTAATGCCTGTAGATTAGACATGGGCGGGTCCTTACAAAAAAGCCCATTGTGTCCTCACAATAAGCCCCTCCTCAGTTCACTAATCTTAAATGGGTCTCTCTTTCTCCTAAGGAAACACACCTTGACCACGGAAGGGACCGATGTTTTAAGTGCGCCCAGTTTAACAGCTCTTTACATTTGGTTCCAATAGTGACCAGGTGACAGAGCAGAGCTGACCTTCAGGCTTTCAAAGCCTGTCCCAATAGGGTCTCTGTGAGTCAGAAGGGGGTGATGGCAGTGAGGTCTCTTTGTTTTCTTTTCCTTTACTCTCTTCCTGAGGCCGCTTCCCCATCTTTCTAGCTGGGGCAGTTGGCTTGAACCACTAACCTTTCGGTCAATCCGTGAGCACTACCACTGCACTGCCAGGATGCCTTACCAGGGGAGTAACTGATACGAAACTGGATGGGACTGTGGGGAGCTAGTGGCTTAAAGGAATTCACAGCCGAACAAAGGCTTGCTTGTTAGCAACTGATAGGTGAACACATGGGGCAAGCCTGATTACCACATTTTTAAAAAACACATGATGTGTTCTTCCCTTAGTATCAAGGAGAAGAACAAGAATCCTATTCACTGATGATCACACCCACTTCAGTCATGCAGCGCTCTCCCTAACCCCTGTCCACAAAACAGATTTCATTGAGCTAGGCTCACTGGCTGTCGCTTCAGTTCAGGGGCTGAACTCCCAACCTCACAGGCTGGTGTAGCTTGATTCTTCAGACAGGCCCAAACCAATGTTGTATGGTCAATGGTTTCCTCAGCAAGTATTATGGAATGACAACACTGGCAGGATCAAGACCTGATGGCAGTGGAAGCAATTTCGAAGTCTCACTGCGATAGACTACCTTCAGTTTGTCACCGGGAATTCAATGAGGAAGCTCCAGATTGACCTTGAGATAAGAGAGGGCATCCCTGGGGGCCAAAGGGAGGGAGGTTGGAGAAGACTAGGCCCTGGAAAACACACAGGGAATGATGGGAGAGAACAAGCAGGAATGCGAGTGTTTGATTAATCCGAACTATCAAAGTTTCTGAAGTTCAGTGGTTTGTCTATGCACGATTCTTTAAAGATCTCTTTAGGAAGACGTAAACGAAGCACCAGGTAGAGAGAACCCAGCTTACTGCCTCCGTTGTTCCGTTGTGAGAGGCTGGAGCATCGCTGTCTGTCTCCTGGCAGGCCCGTGAATCATGGACCCTACACTGGCCTGTCCCAGGTCATCACACCACATCATGATGATGAGTCGGAGGAGTTTCACTGGCAGGTTTTCCTTCCAGGTTCATCTTGGTCCAGAAACCTTGTTGAAACCCAGTCAGCATTATGGAAACACACAAGTCTCCACTGATAGACAGGTGCTCACTGCCTTGGCTGGGACTGGACCCCCAGCCTCCCCCATGGAAGGCACACAGTCTCCCAGCCAACCACCAATGCTTTCATTCATTTCATTGCTGAACACCATGTTGGGCTGGGGATGTTCTTTTAAGTAGGTAACTGATTATGGTCACGTCTGTGCTTTTTATTTATTTATTTATTTATTTATTTATTTATTTATTTTAGGGCTTCACTGCTCTCCGGTGGTGGGAGTAAGAGGCCCAGCCCCACTGCTGGAATTGAACCTCCGTCCCAGTGGGCCGCAGTCCTGCGCACAACCACTACGCCACCGGGGCTCAGCCCCGGTCACGTCTGTGCTTTAAAAGAGGACTCCACCATTTAAATCTAAGAAATGAAGACAAGACACCCTGCAAGTTCTTTGACATCTGATAGGCCTTAAAGTGTCTACTGACTCAGTTGGAGGTTATGTTCACATAACTGACTAGAACAAAGCTTCCACGTGGAGGTCAGGGGTCATAGCAAACTTAGGTGTTTCCATTTGCAATGGAAAATAGCCATGGTCATGACGATAAGGTTGTCAAACCAGGGGAGATTCTTACTGTACTCCAAATTTAGAAGCTCTATAACTTAAGAGCATGTAAATCTAACAATGATTTGATGGTTTGATTGTAAGAGCCTACTAGGGTGTTCGCAAATCTGGTCACCCTGTGGATTAAGTCTTGGGCTGCTAGCACAAGGTTGGCAGTTCAAATCCACCAGCTGTTCTTTGAGAGAAAGACGAAGCTATCTGCTTCCATAAACAAACAAACAAATAAATATACAATCATTTTATTGGGGGCCCCAGATACTTACAGCCTGAGACACCCTACAGATGGCCACTGTGAGTCAGATTCAGCTGGTTTGGGGCTTTATAGGAGGATGGGCATTTTAGAATGTGACCTTCAGTCATCTCCTCTTCTTTGTGAGTTGCAGCCTAGCCTTTATTGTCACTTTTTCCACTTAGGAGGGAACACCCAAAACAGCACTAGCTAGTCCTTTCTTTGTTCTGGGTTAACCTCCCACCTCGGAGTTTCTTTCAGTGAAAGTAAGTTTCAGCTCTCAGCCCCTAACTGAGAACAGCTGACTTTTCTAGACCAAAAGCCGCTCGTGGGAATCCAAAGTGTTACCTAAGTCCTGTGAATTGTTAGTTGGTGGAAGACTTGTATATCAGGCAGAAATGTTAGATTCTATCACCAGACTGAAATGGCTGCTTGTCTGCTTGCTGGGAACTTGAACCTCACTGCCTTCTCTCTGAGCAGAATGCACCCAGAGCTTTTTTTCCCACCTGCTTTGTGCAGAGAGAGGCAGTGCTGAAAATGAAGATCACACATAACTTTGGGTTAGCAGAGATCTGTTAGCGGAGAACATTTACAGTCTTGTCCAGAACTGGGTAGGGACAACATGGGTCCTGGGCTTTTTTGTTGTTGTCCTCATTGCTATTTTAAATGAAGTTTTAAAAAAAAATTAAAGCTATTTTGTGGCCTGGGATAAAGACAAAGATGTGTCACAGCGGTGTGCTCTGATAATAGAATGCATATTAGCAAAGCAAACTCACTGACAGCGACTCCGTGCTCACTCACAGTGACCCTGCAGGGTGGCAGACACAACTCTTGCGAATTTCTGAGCTGCTAACTCTTTCTACGAGTAGAAGACCTCATCTTTCTCCTTTGGGGCGCTGGGTGGTTTCGTACTGCTGACCTCGTAGGTAACAGATCAATGCAAAACCACTACAACACATATACCCATGGATCAATTTTATCAAGAATGCCTGTGAAGAAGGGAATACAGCAAACCTGTTACAATGTTTAGGAGGCTTGGCTACTTACTAATGGACAGCTTGGCCAGAGGCCTCTCTACAGACGAGCCTGGCCCTCCCAGTCTGAAAGGTCACCACCTGTGCTCTGCACAGGTTTGGTATGACCCCATGTACTGTGGCTCCTTTGGGGGCCGGCCAACTCTCTGTTCTTGGATGTGGATAGGTCGAGTTTTTCAATTTCCGTCTGAAGTGATTCCACCCCTTTATTGACCTACACTTCAAAAGGAACTCATGTTTGCCCTTTTTGTCCATGGTCTATTATTCTTAAGGAGCCCTGGTAGTGGAGTGGCTATGAATTGGACTGCTAATTGCACCGTCAGCAGTTCAAAACCAGGAGAAAGACAGGGCATTCCACTCCTGTTAATGAATCGGCATCGACTTGATGCAATGAGTTTGGCTTTTGGAGTTCTCATTTTTTAAAAACAACTTACCTGGAGGAAAGTCGTAATGAACTATGTGCAAAACGCAGGTGAAATTCTGCAGAGAAGCAACTTTCCCCCAGCGTCCTAAATCCAAATAAAATGGTTGACTGTTGTCAACTATCAAGATGGTCTCACAAGTGACATCTTACCCATAAACCAATTTGATTTTTCACATTGATTCAAATGCTCATTCACTTAGGTGAGAAGCCTCTCTGCTTCCAGACTCTCTAGATACAGATGGAGTCAATGTAGATATAGATACATACTGCAGATTTGTTTCTCTTAAAACTGAATCCTTGCCATTCTAAAAGTCCACTCAATAAAGAGAGAATGGTATCAAGAGGCTTGAAATCATCGTTGGTGGAATGGATTACAGGTTCTGTTTCTGAATGGTGTATAGAGAATCAAAAAGCATACATACAGGCTGAGCCCCGGTGGCGTAGTGGTTGTGCGTGGGACTGCGGCCCACTGCGATGAAGGTTCGATTCCAGCTCCATGGAGCAAAGGTTGGGCCTCCTACTCCCACCACCTGAGGGCAGTGATGCCCCCCCAAATAAGAAAAACAAAACAAAAACAAAACAAACAAACAAAAAAGCATACATACTGGAATGGTGAAAAACCAAAACCAAACTCACTGTCATCAAGTCGATGCTGACCTTAGCGACCCCATCAGACAGGGTAGTAGGGGCCTCAAGAGGTTCTGAGACAGTAAGCTGAGGGGACAGCTTACTGACGGGACAGACCCGTCTTTCTCCAGTGGAGTGGGTGATAGTTTCAAAGTGCTGACTGACCTCGCAGTAAGCAACCCAGCTCATGACCGCTATGCCCTAAGGGCTGCAAGAATGGTAAAAGGCAGAATTGATGGAAGAAAGTGCAAATGTCTTAATTTGGGCCTTTTGGGTTGCAAGTCAAAGAAATTAAGTCTAAAAGGAACCTTAATAAGATTACTGAGTTAACCTGAATCCTGACCCTGGAAACAGGGAAAGACATCCTGGAGGGGCACTAGGTTGAGCATTGGCCTGCTAACCTCAAGTCTGGTGGCTCGAACCCATTGTCCACTCACTTCATGGGACAACGATGACATCTTTCTTTCAGCCTCAGAAATCTTAAGGAGCAGTTCCACGCTGTTCGACAGGGTCCCTGTGAGTCCGCACAGGGAGCGAAGTCAGGTCTCACCAGTGATTCAAAGTCCATTTGGAGTTAAAATCTTTGCCACTCTGTGTCATTTTTCTCTGTCTCTTCAGAAAGGTGGGCTATGGTGTCCTGCACTTTGAATTTGTATAACTCTCATCAAGTTACTTATGGACAGAAGGGATGATACATCCAGGGTGAGATGTAGTACTGTTGAACCACATAACTATCCTTTAGTTTTTAAATATTTTCTCCCCTTACTACTATTATCATTATTTTAATTTATTATTTTATTATTATTGTTTTGCCACATTAATTGTGTTAGGTCATGGATGTTCATTTGTCTATTTAAGATCATTCAGTACATGAAAGCCACGATGGATGACCCTTCAGAAATAGTAACAGGAGTAATGGTTTCCTGAGGGTTCCGGAAGCGGGGGGAAAGAGAGCAGGTAGCATTGATGATTATATAACCCCACTTGATGGGATTGAACAACTGAATTGTAGGTGAATGGATATACTGGATTGTGTAAGATATGGGGGAAAACTACTATAGACAAAAAAAGGTTCCTGGGGGGTAGAATGGAGTATGATGAGGGGTAATGAGGGAGCTGATATCAAGAAGTTCAAGAAGAAAGAAAATATTTTGAAACTGATTGTGGTAGCAATTGTATAATAGTACTTGATGTGACCGAACTGTGGAATGTTATGATATCTGTAGGAGCTCCCGATAAAATGATTAATTAAATTTGAAAACAAAGTTACCTATAGAGATTGACAAGTGTCTTTGTGCAAAAGCCTAAAAGGAATTTACTGTACACTAGTTCAATTTGCGTCATGGGACTAAAATATGGTCAGAGGACCAGAGTCTCCTATGTGACTGCCAATATCCACTCTAGTGAAAGGGCCACACCTTTTAACTTGGCTAGGAAGATACTGAAGATACAACTTTCTTTTTTGTTTGTTTTTTGTTTTTTGGGGGGCATCACTGCCCTCAGGTGGTGGGAGTAGGAGGCCCAGCCTTTGCTCCATGGAGCTGAAATCGAACCTTCATCGCAGTGGGCCACAGTCCCGCGCACAACCACTACACCACCGGGGCTCAGCCCGGATACAACTTTCATCAACACACTGCCCCTCACAGTCTTCTGTGAAGGAGTACTGAATGTGTCCCTGAATGTACAAAGGGTCAAATGTTTGATTATTAGACACAGGGTTGGTCATTCAAGCCCTCTCAGAGGCACCTTGAGAGGAATAAAAAAAACCCAAACTGGTGATATGCTTCTTGAAAACGTCACAGAAGAGTTTTCATGCAAGGGGCCTGGTCATCAAGTTGGTAAAGTGGAGGAGCAGTGAAGAAGGGGGAACCCTCAAAGAGATGGATGAACACCATGGCTCTGTCAGTGGATCTGGGCATGGGGCAATGATCTGGCTGGGCGCAGGACTGGGCAGTGGGTCTTCCCATGATGGAAAGGCTGCTGTGAGTGGAAGCTGATTCAAGGCACCAAACAGCAGCGAGAACAACAGTACTTGTAAATACAGTTAACTTCTGGTACACCTGTGCCTATTCTTTAATGTACATTTTACGCTCTGAAACAGAGTTGATTTTATTCCCACTTTCTAGTCCTTCATAGGCACCCTAGTGACTATGAACTGGGCTGCTAACTGAAAGGGCAGTGGCTAGAAACTACCCAACGCTCAGAAGGTGAAAGATGAGGCCGTCCATTCTTGTAAAGAGCTACAGTCTGGGAAACTCAGTTCTACCCTGACCTATGGGTTGCTATGAGTCAGAAACAATTCAATGGCCATGAGATTGATTCAACTGAACCTATCCTTGACTTCTTACCTTTCCCCGATAGCAGTAATTTCGTACCTTGATCTCTGTGGATATACTGGCCCTCTTTCGACCCTTTTTGTCCCTTTACCAGTCATTCTCATTGTAGTTTCTTCTGGGAGAGCTTTGGGGAGCATCCTTTTCCATTTTTTATATGCACCATAACATCCTGAATCTCTCCCCACGCCATCATTTGTGACTTCTAGTTTTAGCCTCAGGCTTATTGATTTTGAGGACCCAGGTACCCCAGAGCCTGTTCTGCAGAGTAACTACCACAGGGGATTAATAGGATACTTTCAATGTCTTCGTTTCAGCTGACCATCGACTCTGTAGAGGTCAAAGAAACCCAACATAGCCGCTGCAATGGAGAAAGACCTGCCAACAAGATTCGATAAAGTTCCCCCAGACCAAACTCCACCCAGAGACACTGAATCAGCGCCAATTCATCGAGATCCTATCTATTTTTTAAAAAATCATTTTATTGGGGGCAAAGACCCTATTTTTATAGAAGTAGATTGCATCATCATCCGTCTTGAAAGCAGACTAGAAAACCTCATGGACCCGTTCTTTTTCTGTTAGCTGGAAAGCCGGGAGTTGAAATGGACTCCATGAGTTAGAAACAGGTGGCAAACTCAAAAACCAAATGCACCGCCATCCAGTTGATCCAGATTCACTGGACAGAGCAGAACTACCACTGTGAGTTTCTGAGACTGAAACCTTTCACTGGAGTAGAAAACCCTCTTTTATTCCTGTGGATGGCTGCCGGTTTGGAACTGCTGCCCTTGAGGCTCCCAGTCCAACACGTACTGTCTGTACAATCCGTCCTCTCACTTACTGCCACCGAGTTGATACTGACTCACAGCGACCTCCTGTGGCTCTCTGAGCCTGTCACTCTTGTGGGCGAATTAAGAATGAGATCTCAGCAGCAAAATTTGTCCAAGAGGACAAAGCTTGATTTGGCCGGCAGCCAGTGTCAGCTATCGCTCAACCAACCCTCTTTGATCCAGCCTGGTGAAAGACCGGGGTTTTTATCCTGTGGAATAGACATGATATAGGGGTAGGTAAAGTTATGCTCTATGGAGAAACAGGAACTTAGCTATGGGAACAGGTGGTGCTAGGCTATTTGGAAAAACAGGAACTTATCTAACAACTTATTATTATTATTATTATTATTATTATTATTATTCAGCAACTGCTAGATGCTTCTCCAGTTTCTGTCCTGAGGCACAGGGCTTTATAAAAACTTCCTCAAAAGATAGGGGAAAAGGGAGGGTGCTTAAAAGCAACATCAGCAATTACAAAAATACAAAGAAACAGGTCAGCAGTTACAAAAAGAGTTATAATAATTACAATGTGACCACACTTGTGTTGATAGATATAAAAAAGCTACACTTAAGTTAACTTATACAAAATGGTTACATTAGGCTACAATGTTACTATTTACTGGAGTAGAAAATCTCCACTTTCTTCTCCTGAGACCTGCTGGCTGGTGAGAATTACAACCCAACTACAAAGCCCTAAAATCAGAATGTCTAATTTATCAAACATCAGAGATTGAGGCATTCTAAACAAACCCTCCCTCACCATTGATTGTTTCTCTGGGTCCCACTTGAGAAATACTTCCTCTTTATTTAGTTCTCTAGGTAGTTAATTTTCTTTTAAAATTTCGGCTGGGCTCACTCCTCCTTTTGGATGCCATTTTTTATCCACTGAAGTAATGTGCAGAGTATCGGTTTAGAAAATGACTATACTCTCTGCATATAAACTTTTTTTTTTCTTTCCCCAAAGGCAATTTCCCTAACTATATCCGGCAGCTCTGCAGACTTTCCACAACTTCAGGCTTTGGAGGTAGGCTCACCTTAATTTTCATTGCTCGAGTCATATTTTTCCTGGTCTTCCAAAGTTCACTTCTCCTACAGTCCGAAGGGTTTGATTTTACCTCTCTCACCTAAACATTCAAAGCGCCTTTCTTTTTATCCCCTCCCTCCTAACTTGGCTTTCGATCAGGTAGGAAATGTTGGCTGATCCTAAAAGAGAATTTCGTTTGCAAAGGGCTCACGTTTGTTAATCTTTGGTTTGAGCCAGGGAGGAGGGATAAAAGGCTGTTTTTTTCTGATAATGCGTTTTAAGCCGAATCCCAACCCCCTGCATCTCACAAACAAACAACAACAAAGATTTCCCAGGGCCGCCTTGGGTACAAGGGGACCTGGAGCCCCTGATAAATGAATTAGCATCTCGGGGACTAGATCGCTGCGGGGCTGACATCGATCTGGGTCAGCCTCTGTTTGCCAGCGATTGTTTGCGGGGTGGTTAATTGAGTGTCAGTCTCGGCCTGTGTCGTCTCTCTGGCGCCGGGTGCTTTTGGATTTGCTAATTTTCGTTAAGTGTCTCTAGCCGGCTCCAGGTCCTGTCTACCCTAGAGAACCTAGCGGCTCCGACTGATCAAGTCTGCCTGTCTGGGCTTTATTGATCACAGAGCCGGTAGCTCCAAGCGGATGCGCCGCAGGGGAGGCGGGGGGAGGCAGAAAACAGACCTAGCGCCGGCCGGGGCGTCCCCTTTCCCTTCCTGGACCCCCTCGAGCCGGCGGCATTCCTGGGGGAGCGCCCGGCTGTCGGCGCGTGCAGCGGCCGCCACCTGCTTGCTCCCCGGGGCGCGGAGCGTGGCTGGCCGGGCGTCCCCCAGGGTGGCCGAGCCGGTCCCTTGTGATTTTTTTTTTTGGAGGGGGTGGGCATGCTAAGGGTCCGGAAGCCGAGAGCCCGACGCAGACCCAGCGGCTGCCCCGCGCAGGTCCCGGGCCCGCGAGCCTCCGCGAGGGGGAGCGCGGGAGGCGGCCGCGCCGGGAGCGGGTCAGCAGCCGGGCGAGCTAGACCGCGGCGCCGCGGGGAGCCGCCCAGCAGGTCCGGCGGCTCAGCGTCTCGGCCCCGCCTCCTGGCTACGCGACTGATTGACGCGAGCCTGTGGACCAATCGGACGGCGGCGATGCTCCTGGGGGCGGGGCCGGGGCGGGGCGGTGCAGGCCCGGCTGCCGCGCGGGGCGCTATTTACGGCGCGGGAGCCGGGCGCTCGGCTGCAGAGGCTCTGTGCAGGCGGGACCCCGGGACCGGCTCCCTTTCCGATTGCACTTTCTCCCAGCGGCCGGTCTACCAGGAGAGCCGAAAGCTCGTCGGGACCTGGGGCCGCGCGGGCGGACGAGCCGGCAGCGCCGAGGGCGCCGACTCCGACTGGGAAACCTCCCTCGGCTCCCGGGCGCGCGTCTGGCAGCCGCGGTCCATGCTCCAGCCGCGGGCCGGCCGCTCGTCCGCACGCTGACGGCGCCCGCCGTGCCCGGGGAGCACCGCGCCAGCCGCGAGCGCCCATGCCCGGCGCGCTCCGGGAGTCGTAGGCTGCCGCCGCGCCGCGGCTCCGGGGGCCGGCGGGGGCGACGCGGCCGCGGGGGGCGTCAATGGATCGCCATTCCAGCTACATTTTCATCTGGCTGCAGCTCGAGCTCTGCGCTATGGCCGTGCTCCTCACCAAAGGTGGGTGTCGGGGGCCAGGGCGGCGCGGGCCGCGGGCTCCCCGGGGACGGCGCGGCCCGCCGGCCGGGCGGCGGCC
>PVJH01027478.1:0-28599 GCA_004026705.1 Nesogale talazaci | reverse complement strand
CTGTGAAACTTCTGTTTAATTCCTTTGCCCATCTCCTCAGTGGGCAGTTAGTTTTACTCTTTTTGGAAGCTATCAGGGTATTGTAGATTTTAGTAATAAGACCTTTATCTGATTTGTCATTGCCAAAGATGTTTTCCCAGTCTGTCTGCTCTCTTATTACTCTCTTGGTGAATTCTTTCGATGTGCACAGGTGTTTAATGTTTAACATATCCCATTTGTCTATTTGAGCCTCCTCTGTGTTTGTGTCTCTCCCTATTTCTGTTAGCCTATGTAGTCCTTGTGCCAGTGTTCTCAGATTGTTCCCAATTCCCTCATTGATGGTCCTAATAGTTTGGGGTTTTACTTCAAGGTCTGTAATCCACCTTGAATTTATTCTAGTGCATGGAGTGAGGTAAGGGTCTTGCTTCATTTTCCTACAGGTAGATAGCCATTTTTCCAGCACCACTTGTTGAAAAGGGCATCTGTTTCCCATTTGATACTTTTGGGTCCCTTATCAAAAATAAGTTGTCTATATGCTTGTGTTTTTATTTCTGGATTTTCAGTTCTTTTCCATTGGTCTGCTTATCTGTCATTATGCCAATACCATGCTGTTTTGATCACTGTGGCTAGATAGTATGTACAAAAGTCAGGTAGGGCAAGCCCTCCCACGATGTTCTTCTCCTTGAGGAGTTCTCTACTAATTCTGGGCTTCTTCCCTCTCCATATGAAGTTAGAAATCATTTTTTCCATTTCTTTGAAGAAGGAGGATGGTACTTGTATCGGTATTGCATTAAACTTATATAGTGCCTTGGGTATGGATTGTCATCTTGACTACATTGAGTCTTCCCTGATCTTTTAAACATTAACAGTAGTCTTTTCTTTCTTACCATTTGTATTTGTATCTCTGTTTTATTATTATTTTTATCCTCACTACTTTATTTTTTAATTTCTGTTTCTGTTGGGTTTTGCAGTTTGTGAAACACTTTAGAAATAGAGGCATAGAGGGCTGAGCCCCGGTGGCGTAGTGGTTGTGCGCAAGACTGCGGCCCACTGGGACAGAGGTTCAATTCTAGCAGTGGGGCTGGGCCTCCTATTCCCACCGCCAGAGAGCAGTGATTGCCCCTCCCAAAAAAAATAGAGGCATAGAGATTAGGACTGATGCAAGGATTAATAGGGAAGGGAGTGGAGGGGTGGGAAATAGGGAGTGTGAGGGGGTCAGGGAGCAAACAATGTATGTGGAAGGATGGAGGAAGCACTCTCTAAAACTGATGATGATTATAGTACTGTGTTAGGGTTCTCTAGAGAAACAAAACCAGGGCACTTATGAATACATATATATATATTGAATATACACATATACACATATATACACATATATACACACACATATATCAAGGGAATATAATAACTAATTAATCCACACAGCAGTACAAAGAGCACAGTTCAACTCATTTTCTTGGAATAGTTAATATATGAAAAGTCCTTAAACTGAGAAGGGTTTCTGGGTCCAAGGTCAAGGAAGCAGACAATTGGGTCTTCCCTAGAGCAATTCAGGCAATCTGGCTGAAGCAACAAACAGTAGGGCTGGTGACCAACAGTCAGCTGCTCGGGAACTTAGCAAAGCAGGCCCTGTGTGGATATCGAAATCAAACAATGCAAGATGAGAGGATCTGACAGTGTCAAGCGATACAGACACCAGCAGCATGGTGAAGCAGGTCTCAAAAGAACCTCAAGCTCTAGCAACACCATCCACATGTTAGCTGTCCCACAGCTAGTATAGCTCACAAGTTGAGTCAGAGAACCGGCTAAAGCAGTCACACGCTGGTCTGATCACCAGAGAGCAAGAGAGAGAGAGAGAGAGGGGAAGGCCTTGTTGAACCATTTATCTCGTTGCCTTCCAAACCGAGACCTTATTAATCCCACATGTTCCTATTGACCAAGTTGGTACAATGAACTTAC
The DNA here is from genome assembly GCA_004026705.1 of Nesogale talazaci. Classification (NCBI taxonomy): domain Eukaryota; kingdom Metazoa; phylum Chordata; class Mammalia; order Afrosoricida; family Tenrecidae; genus Nesogale; species Nesogale talazaci. The sequence continues at coordinate 26,661 of PVJH01027478.1, read as the reverse complement.
CTATTACAGTCTACCCATGGCCAACTTGGCACCTCTACACAATTCTTTAGCCATATATAATTTCCAGACATTAATGAAATCACACTCACACCAACATACACAATCACTGTACACCATACATGAACAGAGGAAAGATATTTAATAAGTACATATAAAGAAGATAAACTGACAATCACAAACCCTGCATTTGCAATTGATCACATGGTTGTAACTGATAGGTAGAACTACCTTCTTCTACTACCCATTCTATATTAACTTTGCCCTTGGCCAGCACATCAGCTGGCCATGGTTGTTTGCATGGTGGGCTGATCCAGACCTTCATTCCTGAGGGATTTGGGTCATTAGATGTCCTGTCAGGATTGGTTTGCTATAGTTTATCATTTATTTAATCACAAGGCATGGTAGTACTAAGAGATGGCCTACTGGATCTCCTAGATTACAGACATATTATTCTTTTTTAAAAAAAAATCATTTTATTGGGGGCTTGTACAACTCTTATCACAATCCTACAATCCATCCATCCATCCATCCATCCATCCATTGTGTCAAGCATTTTGGTTGCCCTCATCATTTTCAAAACATTTGCTTGAGCCTTTTGTATCAGCTTCTCATTTTCCCCCTCCCTCCTTCTCCCCCTCCCTCATGAACCCTTTGTAATTTATAAATTATTATTATTTTGTCATATCTTACACTGTCTGACGTCTCCTTTTACCCACTTTTCTGTTGTCCATTCCCCAGGGAGGAGATTATATGTAGATCCTTGTCATCAGTTCCCCCTTTCTACCTACCTTCCTACAACCCTTCCAGTATTGGAACTCTCCCCCACTGGTCCTGAAGGGATCATCAGTCCTGGATTTTCGGTGCTTCCATCTGTATCAATGTACATCCTCTGGTTTAGTCCGATTTGTAAGGAAGAATTGAAATCATGATAGAGGGGGGTGTGGTGGGGGAGGAAGCATTTAAGAGCTAAAGGAAAGTTGTATATTTCATCATTGCTACACTGCACCCTGACCGGCTCATCTCCTCCCCATGACCCTTCTGAATTTGTTGGGGGGAGGAGAACATATTCTTCTTTACCTCCATTATTCAGCACCAGTCCAATTTCTCCTTGGTAATCAGGATCAATCATGCCATTCAATACAGTGACACCCTTCCTGACCTGTTGGGGCAAAGGCATGAGAAGCCCAAAGTGGTCAGGGGGCGTTCTCAGCTGCTAGTTAAGTAGAATAAGTGCTGTGTTTCCAGGTGAAAGAGTTCCTTCCTTCAGGACGCGGAACTCCAAGTCTGAAGTGTGTAGGGTTGCTGGGACAGAAAGCGAAAATATTGCAAGTGAATCATTAGGAGTTATAGTGAGTGTGCCACTCAGCTTCTGTTCCTGGGTTCCTGGATCCATGAATGCTGGCTCTTTGGTCATATATTGGTCACTTGTTTAGAGTATATACGGCCTCCTGGAGAACATTAACCTCATCACACAAGTTGTTGCCCCTAATGGGTGCTGTAATTATGTCTCTGGGAGGCCATTCCTTCATCTATCAAGTCAGTTGCTTCAGGATGATCAGAAACATGATTCAACCAGTAGATTCCATGGACATGGGCCCATTGCTGTCCTTCATTTGCTGCGAATGAGTTGAAGCAATGCTACGTGGGAAGCCATGCCAGGTTTTAAGGCATTCTGTAAGTCCATGAATGGTAGTTTTGGCAGAAGCATTGCATGCAGGGAAGGCAAATTCTTATCCAGAGTAGGTGTCTATTCCAGTACGAATCAAGCATTGCCCCCTCCATGAGGAATGGTCCCATATCTTGGACTCAATGTTGGCTTCTGCTTCTGGCAGATGGAACACTCAGCAGTGGCAGTGGCCAAGTCAGTCTTGGTGAGTGGAAGTCCATGATGCTGCAACTATGCATAACCTCCATCCCTGATACTTTGTTCATGTGCCTATTGGGCAGTGACAGGAATTGGGAAGGAACGAGGAGGACTACCACTTTGTGTGTCATCTTATCCTCTTGATTAATAGAGTCCTCTGCTTCGGAGGTAAGCATCTATATGGTGAGCATCTATATGAGACACTGTTATCTTTACTTCCTTGGTTCATTCAGAGAGCTCTATCCACATATATCTTCTTCACACCTCTTTGTCACCAATTTTCCAATCATGTTCCTTCCAATTCCCTGACCATCCAGTCAAGTCATTAGCCACAGTCCATGAATCAGTGCGCAATCTCACATTTGGCCTTTTTTCCTTCCAGGAAAACCTTAACAACCAGGTGTACTGCTCAAAGTTCTGCCCACTGGAGGATTTCCCTTCACCGCTGTCCTTTAGGAAGATCCCAGAAGGCAGACTGTAGTGCTGCTGCTGTCCACTTATGAATAGCACCTGCGTATTGTGCAGAGCCATCCATAAACCTAGCATGACTTTCCTGTTCTTTAGTTAAATTATCATAAGGAATTTCCCAGGAGGCTATCAGTACAGCCTATGAGAAGAAAAATATCCAAAAGCTTTGGGAAATTGGTATCAGAATAATCCAATAGCTCCAAAAAGGGAGTGCCCTGAGGACATACCTTTCACCAAGCCATAAGGAACAAGTTTGTGAAGTGGAGCCCAGTATCTCTGAAGACTCCCATGATTGCAATTTTATGTGCACCAGAATTACCAGTGGGGTCTGCCCTAAGTGAACTCCGATATTTGCCTACAATGGGACTGATTGGGCCCCATGGTGGTACAGGGCAGGTGTCAGCACTGAATCAACAGAGACAGGGTGAACATGGTTATCATAATGAACAGTAAGATTTCTGCAGTAATCAAAGCAACCTATCTTGGGTGGACTTATGACATTGGCTACTTAGCCACGATGTTCCTAGGAGTGAAATACATGGGAAGCCTATTAAATATTTACATAATCTAAACAGGCAGAAGAATGCTAGATCTGGTGAACAGCAGAATATAGAGTCATGACTGCTCAATCAATTCCCAAACCTGAGCCAGTTTAGAGCCCTTCAGCCCCTTGAATGAGAGGAAGTCCAGGTTCCTTTAAAGAAGGACCCTGCTACATCACCAAAAGTTTATATTGTTCTTCTAGTCTTCCTAAAAGGGACCTGTGGCCTTTCACAAGGGTGACTTTTCATTTGGGGAAAGGAAATACACTTTTCGGGATTACTGGATATTGTCTCTGAACTGGCACTAATTCCAGGAGCTCTAAAATGTTTCAGAGGCCTGCCAGTCAGAGTGGGGGTATACGGAGGTCAAGTTATAGATGGAGTCCTAGTTCATATATGCCTCACTGTGTGTTCAGCAGGCCCCTGAACCCATCCTGTCATTATTTCACAAGTTCCAGAATCCATCATTGGGATAAACATACTTAATAACTGGCAGAACCCCCATATTGGATCTCTGAAGTGTGCGATAAGGCCTATTATGGTAGGAAAGGCCAAATGGACACCATTAGACCTGCCATTGCCTAGGAAAATAGTAAAACAAAAGTAATACCACATTCCTGGAGAGATTGCAGAGCTTAGTGCCACCACCAAAGACTTGAAGGATGCAGGGTGTTGACTCCTACTTCATCCCTGTTTAACTCACCTATTCGACCTGTAGAAAAAATCCAGATGAATCCTGGAGAATGACAGTGGATTATCATAAACTTAAGCAGGTGGTGACTCCAATCACAAATGCCATTCCAGATATGATTTCATTGCTTGAGCAGATTAATACTTCTCCTGGTACTTGGATCACCTATTGATCTGGCCAATGTCCTCTTCTCAATACCAGCCTCAAAGGACCACCAGAAGCAGTTTGCCTGCAGCTAACAGAACCAATAACTCTTCCCCAGGAGTACACCAACTCTTCTGTCTTGTGTCATGATTTAGTCTTTGAAAAATGTCATACTACTCCATTATTTTGATGATATTATGCTGATTAGACTCACTAAGGAGTATGTATTTAAGACTAGATTCATTGGTACAACAGCTGTATACAAGACATTAAGAAATTAACCCAATGAAGATTCGGGCACCCTCCACCTCAATAAATTTCTAAGGAAACAGTGGTGTGGGGCATGTCGAGGCCTTCCTGTTAAAATGAAGAGTAAGATATTACATCTGTCCCCCATCCCTAAAGCTAAATGGGATGCATGACACCTAGTGGGTCTCCTTGGATTTTGGAGGCAACATATCCCTCATTTGGGTGTTCTACTTAGACCGATTTATCAAGTGACATGAAAGGCCTCCAAGTTTGAGTGGGGTCCAGAACAAGAAAAGATTCTATAACAGGTTCAGGCGGACTTGCAAACTGCTTTGCCACTGGGACCATATGATCCAGCTGACCCAATGGTATGAGATGTTTCAGTTGTAGATAGATATGCAGTGTGGGTCTTTGGCAAAGCCCTATGGGTGAATCACAGCATAGACCTGCCATCCTTGCAGACAATTACTCCCCTTTTGGAAAACAGCTGTTGGCCTGTTAGTGGGCCTAGGTGGAAGATGAATGCCTCACCATGGGCCACCAACTCATCATGAAGGCTGAGCTGCCCATCATGAACTGGGTACTGTCTGACCCACAGAATCATAGACTTAGACATGCATAGCAACACTATTGTTAAGTGGAAATAGTACATACACGTTCAGGCTAGAGCAGGACTTGAAGCTACAAGTAAGCTGCATGGATGGGCATTGGACTTCCACTAAAGTTCATTCTAAATGCAAGAACACTTTGTTCTATTATATTGGCATTCCATGATGCTCACCTTCCCACCACGATCACTGAAGACAAATGTGTGCAAAAGCAAAAGTGTGAAGAAAGCTGATGGTGCCCGGCTATTAAAAGATGTAGTGGCTGGGGTCTTAAAGGCTTAAAGGTTAACCAGTGGCCATCTAGCTCAGCAGCGACAAAACCCACGTGGAAGAAGCATACCAGCCTGTATGACCACGAGGTGTCAAAGGAATCAGTTTTCAGGAATCAAAGAACTAAAAATTGTATCATTATAAATGAGGGGGCGTACAGATTGGAGACCCAAAGCCCATCTGCTGGTGAAGTGACATCCCTTTACAAAAGGGTTGCTGGGAGGAGATGAGTCAGTCAAGGTGCAGTGTGTGAATGAAACATGCAACTTTCCTCTAGTTATTAAATGCTTCTCTACCCCCACTATCATGATTCCAATTCTACCTTACAAATCTGGCTATGCCAGATGTACACTGAAACAGATAGGAACTGGAAACATGAGGAATCCAGGATAGATGATCCGTTCAGGACCTGTGGTGAGAGTGGCGATACCAGGAGGGTGGAAGAAGGTGGCATAGAAAGGAGGAACCGATTACAAGGATCTACATATGGCCTCCTCCATGGGTATGGAAAACAGGGAAGTAGGTGAAGGGAGACATCAGACAGTGTAGGATGTGACAAATTAATAATAATTTATAAATTACTGAAGGCTCATGAGGGGAGCGGGGAGGGAGGGGAAATATGAGGAGCTGATACCAGGGGCTTAAGTGGAAAGAAAATGTTTGGAGAATGATGATGGCAAGAAGCGTACAAATGTGCTTTGCATACAATGGATGGATGTATGGATTGTGATGGGATTTGTATGAGTTCCCCTTAGTGGCATGACTTCAGAGACTCTCAGAAATCACATAATAACCCAACCCCAAGAAGAAATGAGCTCATTCAAGCTCATAGTGTAAATAAAGGGATCTCTAAGAGTCAGGTATGAGCATACTCTGAGAAGGGACCTGGAGGGACCCCAACTACTCCATTTAGGCTTTATATTTTGCTTTTCAGTTTTACTGATGACACAGGCATGACTCAAATCCATGAAGTATTCATTGCAGTGCAGGGCATATCTTACCAAAAATTTCAAAGTCAACAGAGTCTATCTAGTCTATAGCCAATGCTTGAGGAATCCTTTTTCACCAGCATGCCAACAACCTTGCCCATCTTTGGGTTATGGTTCCTGACCATTTGCATGTTTTTGCCAGTGTCAATTATATCCTCAACAATCAGTACATTCTCTCTGGTCAAAGTTGAGAGTTCATTTCCACCAATTATTTTTATGTCCCCAGTTGATGGGCCATTGCAGTAGCTCTTTCATCTGATAAAATCTACAGTCAGAGAAATACAATGCTCACTGTTTCTGTTCAGTGCTTTGATGTAATTCAGCAGGTCAGCCAAGAATCTCTAGCCCCCTTGAACATGCAAAGGGCCACAGTGTGATGGCCTCCGGTCTCCTTCATCACATCTCGAGCATGTCATTTAGTCCTATCCATAATTAGTACATGAGGAATAAACACCTTTCCTAAATCCTTCACATAATGATAAGGGGTACAAAATAGATCTAAGTCATTACCTGGCTCATCATCACTAATCATGATGCTGGGGCTGAGGGTCTCCACAGCAAAGACAGACAGAACACAGGCTGGTCAGGCAGAAGAGGCTAATTTTTAGACCTCGGAGAATTAATCATGATTTCTAGCTTAATTCTAATCTGGTCAAAAATATATTCTTGGCTGAGCCTTGGTGGTGCAGTGGTTGTGTGCGGGACTGCAGCCCATAGGGTTGGCAGTTCAAATCCAGGAGCAGCTTTCCAGGAGCAAGGATGGGCTTCCTACTCCCATCAGGGCAGTGATGCCAATACACACACACACACACACACACATATTCCTGCTGGTTTCATTCCTCTAAACTTGATTGACATTTTCTTTATGATTCAGCATATTGTCAATTTTATTGTGTTACATAAGATTGGAATTAATGTGCATTGTATTTATGATAGTATTTTGTAAATGTCAAAAGGATAAATATATTAATGATGTTATTCAGATCTCTGCTATCCTTATGAGATCCCTCCCTGTTCCATAATCTTATATCTTTTGAAATACCATAAAGATTCCTACTATAATTATTGATTCCATTTTCAGGCTTTTTAAATTTTATATACTCTGAAGCTACATTATTGAGTGCATAAAGATTTAGAATGGTTTTATTGTCCTGTTGTGTTGCCTACTTTACCATTAAGAAATCTCTATTGCAGGGGGAGGAAGAGGAAAAAAGAGGAGCTGATACCAAGGGCTCGAGTAGAAAGAAAATATTTTGGAAATGATGATGGCAACCTTGTACAAATGTGCTTGATACAAGTGATATATGGGTTGTTATAAGAGCTGTAAGGCACTCTCCCCCAAAATGATTTATGAAAATAAGAAAATTTAAAAAGAAATCTCCATCATAGTCATAACCTAAGAACAATGACTTCTTGTCATATGGCTCCACTAGATAGTCTCATGGAGAGATCACTGACATTATGGTTGCTACAACAAAGTGTGGTAAGGAAACCAAACGGTGCATGGCTATCTGAAAGAACACTGTCTGGGGTCTTTAAAGCCTCTCTCAAAACAAGCAGCCATCTTAGTTCAACTAAGCTCACATGGAAGAAGCACCCCAGTGCTTATAATCCAAGGATTATAAATAATACAATCCAAATTCAGGGGTGGGCACTGTATCAGAACTTAAATTCTGAACAACTAGTGTGCAGAAGGCTTTAAATAACAGCTGTTGTTGTTGTTGCTGTTGTTAGGTGTCATGGAGTCAGTTACAAACCCTAAAATCCGGTGCACAACAGAAGAAAGCATTGTCTACCCTTGCACCATCCTCACGCGTGTTCCTATGTCTGAGCAGGTTGTTTCAGCCACTATGCCAACCCATCTCCTTCAGGACCTTCACCTCCTTCTCTGTCCCTCTACTTTACCAGGGACTGGTCTCTCCTGACCACATATCCAAGTACTTGAGATGAAGTCCTTCCATTCTTGCTGCTAAGGAGAATGTTGGCCAGGCTTCTTCCAAGACAGACTTGTTTGTCCATGCAATACATGGCATTTTCCATATTTTTCACCAGGACCACCATTCAATGGATATCATGACTTTCATGGATGACAACGGGAGCCCAACATCCATTGACAGGGTCCCCATGAGGATTAAGCCTCTGGCCACAGTGCAGAGATGTGAATAACCTTGCTATCAGACAAAGTGTATTGTAAATTCAACTGTGGATTGCAGTTAGATTAAAATGTAGTGCTGTATCACTTGATCTTCCTTTTGACTCATTTTAAATTTTTCTGGTTTTTAAATATTTTCTGCTTTATTTTTGAACTTCTCTGTTATATTTTGTCATTGTTTGGTTGGTTTGTTCCTAGGTTTTGTTTTGTACATTTTTTTTTTTGGCATCACTGCTCTCTGGTGGTGGGAGTAGGAGGCCCAGCCCCACTGCTGGAATTGAACCTCCGTCCCAGTGGGCCGCAGTCCTGCGCACAACCACTACGCCACCGGGGCTCAGCCTTGTTTTGTACATTTTTTTCTGTATATGAAATTCAGGAAAAGCAAATCTATAGGTCAGCAACTGGATTAAATTAGGGACATGGTAGAAAAGGTTTGGGAAAATGAAGAACTAACAGTATTAACTAAAAGAAAGAAGAAAATATTCTAAAATTGAATGTGAAGATTGTACAACTCTGAATTATTGAGCTGTATAATATGTGAATATGCCAATAATTATATGCCAATAATTTAAAAAATATATATCCTTCTTTTAGCTTTTATAAATTCTCCTTTTCTTAGTGTCATGTATTTTATCTAATAATGCTTCCGGTAATGTAAAGAAATTTTTAATATGTAGCCTCTAATATTAATATGGCCATATTGACTTTCTTTTGGTAAATGTTTACTTGGTATAACATATTTTATCCTATTACTTCCACACTTTCTTAACCTTGTATTTAAAATAGATCTCTTAGAAGCAGCACATAGCTGCTCCTTTTAAGGCCCATCCTGACAATCCTAGTCTTTCACTTAGATTAACTAGTCCATTTCTATGTAATGGATCAGTTGGATTAATTGAATGGCTTGCTTTGATTCTGATATACTTATTTCATGTTCATCCCACTCACAGAACTACTCTCATGGGATTTGGAGACTGTGACTCTTTACCCTGTAGATAGACTCCTCTTTCTCCAGGTGATGATCTTGAACTTCTAATCTTGCAGTCAGCAGCCAATCATGCAACCAATACAGGCCACCAGGGCTATGAGTCAGAATTCACTCAGTAGCAGCGAGTACTTTGCTATTATTTAAATTCCCTCTTGTCTTATTTTTTTAAAAAATCATTTTTATTAGAGACTCTTACAGCGCTTGTAACATCCAATACATTAATTGTATCTAGCATATTTGTTCATATATTCTCTTGCCTTCTTTTGATGCAGCTGATTATTTTTATTTTTCCATTTTAAAAATTAATTTGCTGGTTATACAGTCTTAATGTCCTTCAAGAGATTCCCACATGCATATTTAATTTATATGTAATACAGCTATTGTTTTAGTTCTTACTTGATAATGATAGAAGCTTACAGCACATTCAGCACATCTACTTTCTCCTGATGTTTTTCTTATTAAAGGGAGGTATTTTAATTTATGCATACTTTAAACTCCATAATGTTCTGTTAACATCACTTTATACAGTCAATTTTAATTTGTATTTATCCACATAGTTACTATTTCTGTTGGTCTTCATATTATCTGCATCTCCATATTTCCAAATAAGAATATTTTCCTTTTGCCTAGAATAACTTTTTAGTATTTAATCTAATAATTTGCTGCTAAATGCTGATGATACATGCTCTCAGGTTTGTCTGAAACATATTTTTATTTCACTTTCATTATTGAATAATCTTTTTACTTGCCATAGAATTTTTTTAACATTCTTTTTGTTTTGTTTTTGTTTTTTGGGGGGGCATCACTGCCTATGGTGGTCGTGGAAGCTACCCATTGCTGCTCCTGAGAGCCGCTGCTGTATTTGAACCGCCAAACCCGCGGGCTGCAGTCCCGCACTCAACCACTACGCCACCGGGGCTCCGTCACTCTTCTTAAGAGGTCAATTGTCAGACTTACAGTCACTCCTTTGAAAATAAAAGCAACTTTCGGAATTCTAGCCCATCAAAAACAAAATTACAGAATAAAGAGTCAAAAACTAGACCCATACAGATAAGGTCAATTAACTTTTCACAATGGTACCAAAATAATTCAGTGGAAAAAAAATCTTTTGGGAAAAATGGTACTAGATCAACAGGTTATCTATATGGAAAAGAAAAGAAAAGGGAACATCAACATCAATTAGTTCAAACCATTCAAACCATACTCAAAAAGTGAATCAAGGAGGGTCAGTTCCCCGCCCCCCACACACACACCGTGCGCGCGCGCACACACACAGGGGTAGCAAAAATAACCTGGAACTGAGCTGAGTAGAGTAGGCCTTTCCTAGTATCCCTTTTTTTTTCCTCACTGGTCTCTGTCACCGGGTAAAGCTCTCTCTGGTGGCAGTGATTTTTTTTTTTTTTTTTTTTGTAAAAGTAGTTTCACTCGAACCTCATTTTTTTGTGATGGCCAATTTAAGAGAACAGCCTGTGGATGTGAAATTTTGTTTCCTACTTGGGAAAAATACCAAGGAAACCATTGTGATGTGGAACACACCTTACAAAACAGCGCTGTGGGAATAACTGAAGTGTACGAGTGGTTTTTGTTTCAAAAAGGTGAAATGTTGATTGATGATGAACTTCGTTCTGGATTTCCATCAATTTTCCGATGACTCCTAGTGTATTTGGAGTTCCTTCCACCAGTTCAGACTGTTAATCAAGCTTTCCTTTAGAAGTTCTGAGCAAATTGTGTCACAGTTTGTGACAAAAAAAAGGCCTGATGTGTGCAGACCAGAAAGCGGTTTTGCACCTGTTCACACAGCCATCTCAGTGCACCAGTTTGGGGCACAAAACAGCATCCCATTCTTATTCCATGTACCTTACACACTGTCCTCACTCCACACAATTTCTTTGTATTTTCATGAATGGAGAACATGAAAGGACAGTGATTTCACAACATGGAAAAGGTGAAGAAAAAAATGAGGGGGGTTTTGTCAGTCATCTAAATAGTCGAGTTTGAAAAAAATGCTTCCAAGAATAGAATTGCAGATTTGACAAATGTATTAAGTGTAATAAAGAGTACTTTAGAGGTGATAAGATTGTTGTATAAAAAAAAATATTAAAGACTGTGTTAGTCTGGGTAGACTAGAGAAACAAATCCACAGACACTCATATGTATGTATAAGAGTTTTATATACAAGAGCAACTGTACAGTAAGAAAACATCCCAACCTAGTCTAGTTCGGGTCCATAAGTCTTCTTCAGACTTATAAAGCACATGCCATGACACCAGGACAATCACAGGCCAGCAAACACAGAGTCTTGTGTATCTGGTGGCGGTAGAAGCATCTCAGTGCTGACAGTGCTCTCCCCCCAGCTCCTCCAGTTACCAGGGCTCAGGATCTATCAGCAGGCTGCCATCCTGTCAGTCATGTCTTGTCAGCTGCAGTGTCTCCAAGGGAGGGAGTGAGCATTGTCAGTAGAAAGTCTCCAGGAAAGTGAACTGAGACAGTGTCTCCGCCTCCAAGAAGGAATTACCACATTTCCCAAATTTTCAGGAGAAGGTCATGCCCATAGAGGTCTTATTGCCTAGCTCCAGATTGACAGACTAGACTCCACCCTTACACACTTAATCCTCAAATTGACACCAGATTAGGTGACTGCCACATTTCTTCCTATGCTTGAGCTTACTGCTTTGAATACATAGTTTTGAAAAACAAAATTCTGGATATATATCTATCTATAGATATGGATAGATAAATAGCAAATAATTTATATATGAAGTATATAAAGAGCTGGGGGAAAGATTTTCTATGAAATTTTATAAAGAAGATACCTGAATAGCATACAAGATGCTTATTATTGTTTTTCAATATGGAAATTGTAAATCAAAACCACCATATACCCTTTAGCATGTTTAGAAAATTTTTAATAATAGTAAGTAATCTGTGAGGTTATGGGACAACTTGAAATCTCATACACTTACTACTGCAATTAGAAAATGTTGCAACCACATTGGAAACAGTTTGTCAGTTTCTGAAGAAGTTAAGCCTGCTATTGCTAGGAGCCATTGAGATGGTTCCTTCCCATAGAAACCTTACATACTGCAGAATGGAACTTCCTGGGCTGACATCAGCCTCACATTTCTTCCTAGGCTTGAGCTTATTGTTGAAGCCAATGTATCAGTCCAGTTCCTCAAGGTCTTCCTCTTTTTCACTCTCCCTCTTCTTAGCCAAACATGTTGCCCTCCTCCAGAGACCAGTCCCTCGACTATCTGAAGTATGTAAGATGAAGTATCGTCAACCTTGCCTCTAAGGAGCATTCTGGCTAAACAAGACATAGTTGTCCTTTTAGCAGCCCTTGGTACTTTCAATATTCTTCTCCAGCACCACAATTCAAATGCATGGCTTTTTCTTTGGTCTTTCTTATTCAATGTCCAGCTTTCACATGCATGTGAGGCCACTGATCATCTTTCTGGTATCCTTTGTTTTCAGCCAAGGCCCATCTGACATCAGCAATGATATCCCTTGTGTCTTATCCGCTTCTGAATCAAGCCTGAACTTCTCACAGTTCCTTGTTAATGTACTGCTACAACTGCTGTGTGCCATATCAATGATATTGTTCTATAATTTGAACATTCTGTTGCATCACCTTTTTTTTTTTTTTTTGCGTCACCTATCTTTAGAATGGGTACAAATATGGATCTCAGGGGCTGAGTCCCGGTGGCCTAAGTGGTTGAGTGCGGGACTATGGCCCGCGGGCTTGGCGGTTCAAATCCAGCGGCGGCTCTCAGGAGTGGCACTGGGTAGTGCCCATGACCACCAGAGGCAGTGATGCCCACAAAAAAAACCCAAAAACAAATATGCATCTCTTCCAGTCAGTTGGTCAAGTAGCTGTCTTCCAAATTTCTTGGAATAAATGAAAAGGCGCATCCAGTGCTTCAGCAGCTGTTGAAACATGTCAATGGGTATTCCATCACATTCCTGGAGTCTTCTTTTTGTCTGATGTATTGAGCGCAGTTTGAACTTCTGACTGGAGCATCCTTGGTTCTTGATCATATGCTACCTCCTGAAATGGTGGAGAGTCCACTAGTTCTTCTTGTGCAGTGACTCTGTGTACCCTTTCCATCTTCTCTTGATGCTTTGATATCCAATAGCTTGCCTACAGAATCTTTCAAAGTTGCCATTGAAGGTGTGAATTTCTTCTTGAGTTTTACATGTTCAGATATGGTGAGCGTGTGCTTCCCTTTTGGGATTGCAGCTCTAGGTCCTTGCCCATTCCATCTTAATATTTGGCTGTCTCCTCAAGCTTCCCTTTGCAATCTTCTATTCACCTCCTTGACTGCAACCTTTCTTCCATTTTCTGTAGCAACTCTATGATTAAGAGCAAGTTTCAGAGTCTCTTCTGACATCCATTTTGATCTTTTCTTTCTCTCCTGTCTTTTTAATGACCTTCGATTTCCTTCAAGAATGATATTCTTTTTTGTTTGTTTGTTTTGTTTGTTGGGCATCATTGCCCTCTGGCAGTGGGAGTAAGAGGCCCAGCCTTTGCTCCTGTGGAGCCACTGCTGGAATTGAACCTCCATCCCAGTGAGCCGCAGTCCCGTGCACAACCACTATGCCACCGGGGCTCAGCCAAGAATGATATTCTTGATAGCCTCCCACAGTTATGAGGTTCTGTTATTCGTATTTAATGTGTCAAATCTGTTTTTGAGATATTTTCTAAATCCAAGTGGGATAGATTCAAGGCCATAGTTTGACATTCAAGGCCATAGTTTGACACTCAGGCTTAATTTTGTTCTTCTTCGGCTTTAACTTGAACTTGCAGATGAGCATTTGATGGTCTGTTCCACAGGCAGCCCCTAGTCTGGTTTTCTTTCCTGATACGGAGCTTTTCTATTGTCTCTTCCCACAGATACGGTCATTTTAATTTCTATATATTCCATTTGGAGAAGTCCATGTGGACAGTTGCCATTTATGCTGTTGAAAAAAGGTACTTGCTATGAACAAGTTGTTGGTGTTGCAAAATTCTGCAGTGTGATTTCTAACTTTGTTTCTATCACCAGGTCCATATTTTTTTCAACTATTGTTCATTCCTCTTTGTTTCCAACTTTTGCATTCCAATTGCCAATAATCACAGCCTGATTGCAAGTACAACCAATCTCTGACTGAAAGCATTGATAGAATTCTTCAATTTCTTCATCCTTGGCTTTTGTAGTTGTTGTATAAATTTGAATAATAGTTGTATTGATTGAATACCCTTGTTTGTGGCTAGGCATTATTCTATCATAGATATTATTGTATTTCAAGATTGATGTTGCAATGTCCTCTCTGACTGTGAATGCCATGCTATTCCTCTTGATTGCATCATTATTAGCATAGTCAATCCTTTGGCTTTCTGATTCAAAATGACCAGTACCAGTCCATTTAGCTCGCTGATGCCTAACATGTTGACCTTTATGATTTCCATTACATTCTGACAAATTCCAATTGCCCTTGATTCATACTTTCCACTTTACAAGTTCTGATCACTGGCAGGTTTTTGAAGCTCTCTCTTCTCTTCTGGAGTCATGCTTCATCAGCAAGTGAAGATTTCCAGGATTCCCTTTTCACAGCTTTGCTTGACACAGATGACCCTGGTTGACATCACTCCGAGAAGTCACTTACTCCTCAGTCATATTTTGTGTGCCCTCAGACCCTAGGGGCCCAGTCCTCAAACAAGGTGTTGCTTCCATTCATTCGGCCTTCAGTGTCTGATAATGTTTCAAAGGTTGCATAAAATGTCCAGCAATTACTGCCTCTGAAGTGTCAGTCAATTTATTCTTCACAGTCTCTCTTAGTTAGAAACCTCTGCTGAAACCCATTCACTTGGAGTGACCCTTCTGACATTTGAAATGTCAATGCTATAGCTTCCAGCATCACAGCAACACACAATTCACCACACGACAAACTGACAGACAAGTAGTGGAAGTAAGTCTGTACCTACCATATGCTGTTTGGTGTAATTGAGTTGTTTCATAAAAACAGAGCCTTCATAGAAACAGAACCTTCTGAAAAATAGTTGGTGTCATTCTCACAGTTGTTACTATATTTGAAACCATTGTTGCAGCCACAGTGTCAATCTGAACCATCGAGTATCTTTCTTTTCTTTATTGTAATAGTTGTGTTTTATGTGAATGTGACCAGGTCAAGATTCTCAGTAGTTTAATAGCTAACACCCAATATTCCCCCATGACCTGTCCTAATATAATATAATCACATTCAATCAGTTAAAAGCCTCCTTATTGGGATACAAGTAGGGTGGAATGCAACAAACTTACTCAGGTGATAACTTTGAAGCAATTATGCTCCCTCAGGGGGTGTGGTCTGCTTCTTTATACAGAGGTGTTGTGGGAAAGTTGCCTTGCTTATTGTTGGGTCTGAATCCCACCTGGCTTATCAATCTCTGGTTCTTTCGACTTGAAGTAATGGCCTATCATACTGTCTGCCACGTATGTATACGTGTCCCTGGTTTTGCTTTTCTGGAGAGTACAACCTAAGACACTTCTATACCTCAGTCATTACACTATTAAATGTTTATTCGAGAGAAATGTATGTCCACATAGAGACTTGTATTTTAAAAAGAAACTGGTTCACAGTGTTTTGTTTATAATACTCACTTGTGCTTTCAATGCCATATTTTAAAAAGCCATGATCATCAAGGACTTCTATTCATATTTTCCTCTCTCTCTCTCTCTCATATTTTCTTCTAAGTGTTTTATAGGTTTAGTTCTTCAATACTCCAAAATTGCCTTCAATAACAATAGGATTTAAGGCAACCTACTACCAATTTACCCTGTTTATTGGTCTTTAGTGGCTATAAAACCAGACCAATCTGGAAGCATAAGACCTGGAAATTTACCTGTGGGTAACAGTGAGGAAAGATGTCAGCAATGACTTAATGACCAAGTGAAGTTTTCTAGAAAGAGACTAATAAGGACATTTCTTGCTCGATGTCCATCAATTTGACAAGAACAGGTACAGTAGCCTGAATGCTCTAACTGATGAGTTCCCATGTGCCAGGAAAAGGGAGGCGGAAGGCCATTAGTCTGACCGCACAAGAACCTGCCAAGTAAAGACATAGCAAGTTCAGCGAACACTGCCAGACATATAAGGGCCTGCCAGTTCTGGGCTGTGTCTCACTGCTTGGGCCTATTTAATAGGATAGACCTGTTGATGACCTACCCCCAGTGTATCCTAACTTTACTGCTCAATAAACTTGCGGTGCTGCTTCCTTCTACCTGTTTGTTCCTTCTGTGTGCTGCTGTCACACTACCACTCCTTTCTAGAAACCAGAGGTGCCCAGATCTGTCCAGAAAAGGGTCACCATACCCTTACAGATTTCAACTTGCACTGATCCCATATGACAGAGTAGAAGTTTCCCCTTAGACTATCTAGCTGTTGTACTAAAAACAAACGAGTAAACAAACAAAAAAAACCCTTTACAGTTCTTAAAATGCGATTAAGAAGGTTGAATTAGAAAGAAAATACATCATCTGAATGCATGAAGGCAACAGTCCACACAAGTGAGAACTGAAAACTCTAACTGGAAACTGAAAGCAACGCCATACATATAATCCTGGGACCAAAAAATTTTAATACATTTGATTGATTCATTTTGAGACAGACTAGCAGTAGCCACTGTAGTGTCATCTTGTTGTCTGTTGAATGACCTGCCTGCTGTCCCCCTCCCATCTTGGACAGCCCCACTAGTGATTGATTTTTTTAATGTACTCTTATGTTCTTGAGATGAGAACATTGTAATTAATAATATTGCTCCTTTTGATGTTGTAACCAGGCTGCAATTTTTATTTTATTAACCAGAATGGTATAATCAATGCTGTACTCTGTAATACTAACTCTAAAGAATAATAACATTAATTTTGCTTTCTGCTTCTGTCTATGCTTGTTTAAGTCCTAGATAAATGATAAAATGAGTTTGGGGGTTTTAAAGATGAACTTAAATGTCCACTAAGGACTTTAATCAAAGAATCCCTTTTAGATTCTTGCATTCTGGTTACAGTCAAATAAAGACTCTTCTAAATTATCAAGACATTATAGAGGCTGTCATTTGTTCGAACCCACAACAATTTGGGCTTAAGATCATAAAGAAGCTGGGCTCAGGTTGCTAAATGGGCTTCTTTTGGATCCTGATATATAAGGAATTGGAGCAGTTGTTTTCAGAAACTGGTTGCAAATGCTTTTAATTATGAGCACACAATGTCCACATCTACACATCTTTATGAAAATGTCTCAGGGCAAGGAGTGAGAACTCACTTTGTTATCAGGATCTCATTTTTCAGGGACAGCTTATTAAAACTTTTTAAAGTAGCCTGAGAAACTTTTGACAAGGCTGGCTCCAAAGCCCTTCAAGGAATTTTCTGTGTTACATTTTGTTGTAAAGAATATACATATTTCTTTGGCTCAGTAAGTTAAAAAAAAAAAAACAGCTATGTCCAGATTCCTTCCTAGCTTTATCACAGTGACAAAAATTCTCAGTTTTTATGACTGCTAGTAATTAACATAGCCTGATAACAGGAACTTGTCAGAGTTTACATTAACTCAGTTAAACAAACATTTAGTCCTGGCAGAAAGAAAATAAAAGACCAGCTTAGTTGAGCAAGAGCTGAGTCTAATTCAGTCATTTGGTTGTAGTCAGAAGGGCTTTATACAAAAGGATCAAGGAAGCTTCAATGGACCATTTCACTCTCAACCAAAAATCAGAGAGAGAGAGAGTCCTGAGCGAGTGAGCAGGGGACCATTCGGCTG
Source organism: Nesogale talazaci (assembly GCA_004026705.1). Lineage (NCBI taxonomy): Eukaryota > Metazoa > Chordata > Mammalia > Afrosoricida > Tenrecidae > Nesogale > Nesogale talazaci. Next base: position 8,912 of record PVJH01027478.1, on the reverse strand, counting down.
CACGGACACCGCACTGCCTATGGCAAAGGCACTTATTTCTTCAAGCTCATCTGGCAGGGATTCCAAATAAAAAGTGAAGTGGACAGAAAGCTAAAGAGGAAAAACAGGTTGGTCCAGAAAAGTCTGTAAAGAAGCAAAAGACGGGGGAATCTTCCAGAACCCTGTTGTCTTCCCAACAGAGCAGAAACAGAGATGATAACATGGTCCAGAGTGGGAAAATGCAGTGTGCCAGTGTTTGGGACTTCAAAGGGAAAGTACCAATTGATATTAGAGACTATTTGGCTGGATCAAGAAGCTGGAATGAAACCAGGAGGAAAAGCTATTTCTTTAAACCCTGAGCAGTGGAGTCAGTTGAAAGAACAGATTTCTGACATTGATGATGCAGTAAGAAAACTGTAAGACCTGAGCCATATCCAACCTGCACTGTTGTCGTCGTTTTAATCTGTCTTTTTACATGGACTTTTGTTTTCTAACTGTTGCTTTCCAAGCTATTGTATATTTGGATTGCAAAACAATTTGTAAGATGAATACTTTTTTTTAGTGTGCATTGTTAAAAATGTTCTGAGTGAAACTAATTGTCAGCTTTATTAAGGAGATTGCTTGTGCTCACCACCTAATGTGAAATAAAAATCAAATACCAAAAAAACCCAGAGAGACAAAACACAGTAGTAGAGTTAATGACACTCATAGAAGAATCAGACATGGATCTGCCACAGAAAGAAATCTTCAGAAATCTGCTTGGTGTAATACAGGAGTTGAGGAAAGCAGCACAGAATAAGGATACAATGATAGACAGGGGACATAAAGGTCTTCCAGGACCAGGAACGACTCAAAGAATATGCTATAAGACACCCAATCCTGTGGAAGATATTGGTGGACACACTATTCCCAGAGGACCAACTCTCTCCAAGCACAAGCAGACTACCACATAGCCCAACTCCATCCAGAAGCCAATGTGCTGACAACAATTGCCAAGATCACAGACCCTCAGAGAGAAAAGACAAGAAAGTAGTCTCAAACACAAACACAGCACACTGATATGAAGGGAGCTAGGAAAACACCCAAAATGCAAGATAGGATGTGACAGCAATGAAGCCATAGATTATGATAATAACTCTGAATTCTAGTGGTCTTAATTCATACATTTAAAGAAAAGTTTTGAATTCTGGCTCAGATAACATAACCCAGCAATCAGTTGCCTGCAAGAGACACATTTTAAGCACACAGAAAAATAAAAAAAATTAAAAAGCTGGCAAAAAGTATACCAGGCAAATGGCAATTTAAAAAGACCAGGGTGGCAATCCTAATGTCAAACAAAATTGACCTCAAGGTTCAAACCATATAAAGAGACAAGGGGGGACATGATATAATGGTCAAAGGATCAGTAGACCAGGAAACAGTTAGTATATTGAATGTTTAATCGCCAACAATGGAACAGCAAATTTGATCAAACAAACTATTAAAAAGATGAAAAAAGTAACCACAGATTCAACAATCATAACCGGTGACTTTAATACTCTGCTATCAGAGAAAGATAGGTCCCTGGGAAAGAAGCTCAGCAAAGAGGCTACAGAGCTAGATAATGCAATTAGGCAACTGGACCTGATAGACATTTATAGAATTTTTCATCCAAATGCAAAAAGGAAAAATCACATTTATCTCAAACCCGCGTGGCTTATTTTCAAGAATAGACCACATGCTGGAACACAAGTCCAGTCTGAGTAAATTCAAACACATAGAGATTATTCAGGCGTCTTTCTCAGATCACCATGCCATAAAGCTGGAGATTTTAAAAAAGGACGACCAGAAAAACAAGGGCACACAATTAGAAGATGAACAATGATCTTCTGCGACATGAATGGATACAGACCCCAGATCAGAGAGGAGGCTAAAAGTTTCTAGAAACGAATGAGAAGAAGAATACAATGTATCAAAACTTATTGGTATACCACAAAGGAAGTTATCAATGGTAACTTGATATCAATAAATGCATATATGTAAAGAGAGGCTTATGACTGATACATTATGACAAAAACTCCAATGATTAGAAAAGACTCAACAGAACAACCCCTCCAATAGCAAAAGAAAGGAAACAGTAAAAATCAGGGCAGAGTTGAACCAGCAGGAAGGCAAGAGAATGATGCCAAAGATTAACCCAACAACAAGCTGGTTCTGAGAAAGGATCAGCAGAATTGACAGACTGCTGGAAAACCTGATGAAGGAAAGGAAGGAGCAAGCGTCAGTAGCCAGGAGAAGGGACGAAATAGGGGAAATCGCAACAGACCCCAATGAGATTAAAAGGATAATCACGAAATACTAGGAAGGACTGTATTCTAATGAATTCAAATGTGGAGGACATGGATAAACATTTGGAAACACTTCCCTAGATTATCTCATACAGAAGTCAAGAAACTCAACAAAACCATAGTAAAAGAAGAAATAGATTAGGTTGTCAAGAAGCTACCAACCCCCCAAAAAACCCCAGACCAGATGGCGTCACAGAGGAATTCTACCAATCAGTCAGGGAAAAGTTGACACTGATCTTCCACTAAGTATTCCAGAGCATAGAAAAGGGTGGCAAACCCCTAAACTCATTCTACAAAGCAGCATAAATTTGATACCCAAACAGGGCAAAGACCCCACAGATACACAGAACTACAGACCAATATCTCTAATGAACATAGATGAAAAAATCTTTTACAAAGTATTGATCAATAGAATACAAACATATCCCATCCTTGCGACAAGATCATGGAAGACAGAAGGGAGCAGACGCAGACAGAGAGGAGAAACCTGATGGCACCCAACTACCAAATGATAAAGCACCTGGGATTGCGAAGGCTTGAGGGTGAATGGATGGACATCTAGCCCAGAAGCAGCAAAGCCCACATGGAAGAAAAGCATTAGCATGTGTGATCACGGGGGGCTGAAGGGAGCAGATATCAAACATCAAAGAACAAGAACCACGTCACAACGAATGGAGGGAGAGTGTAGTAGGGACCCAAGGCCCACCTGTGGGTAATTGGACACTCTTGCACAGGGAAGTCTTGGGGAGGAGACAGGCTAGTGAGGCTTACTGAGGTGGCAATGAAGCATACAACTTTCCTCTAGTTCCTGAAGGCTTCCTCCCTCCAACTGTCACAGTCCCAGTTCTATACTACTGTGGAGATGAGAAATGGAAAGATGGGGAACCCAGGATGGCTGAAACCCGTGGGATCAGTAGTGGGAATGAAGCTGCAGGATGGGTGGAGGGAAAGTGGGGTGGAGAGGGGGAGCCAACTTCAGGGATCGATCTATAACCCTCTACCGGGGGACAGACATTGGGGGAGAGGGCAAGAGGAGACATCGAGTAGTGTAAGTTATGACACAGCAATAATTTATGGAGTATTGAGAGTTGGTGGGGGAGTGGGGAGCAAGGATGGAGGAGAAGGGAGGCTGAGGTCAGAGGCTCAGATGGAAAGGTGGAGGTTAAGAGAGCGATGACAGCTTCAGGCATGTGAAGAAGCGTGGCACAATATATTTATGTATTATGAGAAACGATGTATGAGCCCCCAATAAAATGATTAAGCATGAAAAAAATGCAAACATACATAAAGCATATCATCTACTATGACCAGGTAGGATTCATTCCAGGGATGCAGAGATAGTTTGACATTAGAAAATCCATCAATATTACATATCACATTGAAAAGAAAAAGTATAAGAACCACCTGATAATATCTGTAGACACAGAAAAAGCATTTGACAATATCCAGCACCCACTCCTAATTAAGAGACTCATGAAGATTGAATTGGAAGGAAAATTTCTCAAGCTAATGCAAGCTATCTATGAAAAGATAGCCAACATCACAACCAATGGATAAAAGACAAAAACAATCCCACTGAAAAATGTTACCAGACAAGGATGTCCCTTGTCCCCACTTCTAGTCAATATTGTACTGGAGGACCTGTTAACAACATAAGACAGTTGTGAGAAGCCGGCTATCACTCTACTACACTGACACACGTTCCCATGCTCTCATGCTGTGACGCACACAGCCCTTTCCTGTATCGGTTCCTGACATTTATGTTTAGTTTATATTTTACCTTTTTGTATAAACTATATAGCTTGCTCTGCTTATGTTACATTTTAGTCACAATACCCCTTTGTATTATTTTATAGTGCTTACTTATGTTGTAACCTTTAGTCCATTGGATCATATTGTAGCTTTGTGATTGGTTGCTATAAGTTGCCTGCTTCACTCCTGTATACCCTTCTTCGCATATGGACGTCTTGAGGACTACAGCCCCTTTTGGCGCCTTTTTTCCCTTATATAGCACTTATCCAGGATTGGCCTTCTGTTGACTTTACCTCATTGGCATAAACTGTGACCTTTACTCCTGACCATTGGCTATTTATACCCTGAGTTTTGCCCCAATAAAGGAGACTTGATCAGACTCCTGTCTTGTCTCCATTCTCTGCGTCCCCTGCCCCTCTTCGTTTCCAGGCCTCCGAACCGGGACACTACGTTGATTAACCTGCAGGCCGGGTCAAACTGGCGCCACAACGTGGGGCTTGTCCTGAGAGTTGAAGAGCTGCTTCTCCGAGCTGCAACACGCTGGCGACAGTGCTATTGGTTTCTCATTCGAGCTGTAACACTTGAGAGCCGTAGCATCTGTCAGCCTCTCCTTTGCACTCTGAGCCAAGCGAGCTCTCCTCGTCGGTGGCCATCCGATGACGAGGGGCGCCCCTGAGAAACCAGACAACCCAGTGAGGATCGCCATCACCCCTCTGCTGCCCGCTCGGCGACGCGGTAACCTGCTGCGTGACTAGCCCGGGTAAACCGTTAAGTCGTTGTCTGACATAATGGCTCAGGAATTAAGTCAGCATCAAATTTTTGTAGGACAGATGCGTGATGCCCTTCGGACGTGGGGAGTAAGGGTCAAAGCTAAGGATTTGTTTAAGTTTTTTGATTTTATTAAGGAAACTTGTCCTTGGTTTCCACTGGAGGGTGCTATTTGTACTCGCACTTGGAATCGTGTAGGAGATCGTTTAAATGATTATTACAAGGCCTTTGGTCCCGATCGTGTCCCCGTAACCGCTTACTCTTATTATAACCTCAGTAGAGATATCATCAGCGCTAGATCACATGACCCCGGTGTTCATAAAACCTTTTCCCAGACTGAAGACATTCTTAAAGCAGCTTCCAACCCCGAGTTAAGATCCTCCTTACAATTCATTCCCCTAGACAATGAAGAGGAGGACGTAACTCCGCCTGCCACCTCTCACACTTTTCCCGCCAGCGGGCAGCCCACCCCCAGCCCTAATCCTCCAGATCCCGATCCATCTGAAGTGGATTGGGATGACTTGGAGGACGAAGCAGCCCAATATCGTAATCCTGATTGGTCTGTGGCTCATACCAAACCCCCGCCATATTATACCACCTTTGGCGCACAGCCTTCCGCGCCTACCACCATGCTGCCATTTCATACCACTAAAACCCCGCCAGACACTAAATTGAAAGAAATTAAAGTTTGGTCCGCCGTCTTTTAGCCAGGAATGCCGTGCCTTAGCATTTCCAGTCTTTGAATTTAAACTAAGCAAAGAAAGTGGACTTCTTCGACAACATGATAATTTTACATTTAACATGCTTAAGGAATTAAAGAAATCAGCCTCTCAGTATGGACTAAATGCTCCTTTTATGCTTGGCCTGCTAGACAGCATATGTGAGCGCTGCCTCACCCCAAGTGATTGGAAAACGTTAGCAAGATCTATCTTCTCTGCAGGTGATTTCTTTTGTGGAAATCAGAATTTTTTGAATTTTGTAAAGAAACAGCAGAATTTAATTCAGGCACAGGCACTCCTTGGAATAAGGACATGCTTACAGGAGAAGGAGTATATTCTTCCACTGAGCAGCAAAAAACCTACGCCCCAGGTCTGTTTGCACAAATTAAAGATGCAGCCTTGGAGAAAAATTCCCGCAAAAAGTGATCCTAGCATTACTCTTACTAGTATTAAGCAAAAACCCGATGAGTGTTTCCCTGATTTTGTAGCTCGCCTTACCACTGCTGCTGAGCATCTTTTTGGCTCTTCCAGTGCAAATACAGATTTTATTAAACAATTGGCTTTTGAAAATGCCAACCCTGCCTGCCAAACCTCCATTCGCCCGCATAAGGCTAATACAGACCTCAATGCTTACATTCGCCTTTGCCCGGATGTGGGTCTCGCCCAACAGCAGGGAGTGGCTATGGCAGCTGCTCTCAGCGGTCAGATTATACAACAGTTCCTGGCCAACGAGCAGACTCAAAAATCGAAAGTATTTCAAATGTGGACAAAATGGCCACTTTGCTCGTCATTGTCTCTCTGGTCAGAGTCCAAACCAACAGCAAAAGCCCCCAGGACCGTGTCCTCCTTGTAAACGTGGATACCATTGGGCCAAGGAGTGTAGAAATGTCCCAAATAACAATTTTTCACAAGCAAATAACAATTTTTCCTCACCTACCCGTTCGGCAAACGGATTGAGGGGCCAGCCTCAAGCCCCGCAACAAATCCTGGAGGCAATCAACTTTGTTCCATCAAGCAACAATCCTCCACAAATGCCCCAAATTCAGACTACCCCCGATTGGACCTCTGTCCCGCCTTCCACACAATATTAACACCTGAAATGGGCGTTCAAGCTATTACCACTAATTTAAGAGGCCCCTTGCCTCCTGCTACTGTGGGCATAGTGCTAGGATGTAATAACAGTCATAACCAACCTCTTCAAGTTTTTCCTGGTATTATTAGTGCTGACTTTTCAGACTCTATTCAAGTCTAAGTTAAGGCTATTGAGGGTATTATAGAATTAATCCCAGGACAATTTATTGCGCAACTTTCTATAGCGCCCAATAAAACCTCATTGTCAGCTTCACCTTCTACTGCTGACCCTCAAGCCTTTTGGGTCCAGTCTATTACTAACAAAAAGCCCTCCTTAACTCTGTGGCTTGATGAAAAAAACCTTTCAAGGCCTCCTAGACACTGGAGCCGATGTAACAATTATTTCAGAACAGAACTGGCCAACCACTTGGCCCATTTGTGATGCCCTTACTAATCTCCAAGGACTAGGTCAAAGCAGTAATCCCAAACAAAGTTGCAAATATCTTAAGTGGAGAGACTCAGAAGGTAACTCAGGTCTTATTAAGCCATTTATTTTGCCTCACATAATTTTCAATTTGTGGGGACGGAACCTTTTATCTCAAATGCAAGTAACTATGTAAAGCCCAAGCTCTGCTGTTACCTCGCAAATGTTGTCTCAAGGGTTTGTTCCAGGCACAGGCCTGGGAAAATTTAGTGATGGTATTTCTGCACCCATCAAGCCCAAGCCTCTTGAAGGCAGAAAAGGCTTAGGAAGTTTTTTAGCAGCGGCTACTGACTTTCCTGCACTCTGCATGTTTGCTGATCCCATTACATGGAAATCAGACAACCCTGTTTGGGTAAATCAGTGGCCGCTCACCGCAGGAAAGTTAGTGGCTGCTCAGCAGTTAGTGCAGGAACAGTTAGATGCTGTGCATATCACGCAAAGTATCTCTCCTTGGAACACCCCCATTTTTGTCATTAAGAAAAAATCTGGAAAATGGAGATTGCTGCAAGATCTCAGAGCTGTTAATGCCACCATGGTAGTTATGGGGGCTCTCCAACCGGGACTCCCCATTCCAGTGGCCATACCTGCTGCCTACTATAAGGCTGTCATTGATTTAAAAGATTGTTTTTTCACTATCCCACTTTCCTCTGCTGATTGCAAACGCTTTGCCTTCAGTATTCCCTCCCCAAATTTTAAGGAACCAATGAAATGATTCGAATGGAAGGTCCTCCCTCAGGGAATGGCAAATTCGCCTTCACTCTGCCAAAAATTTGTGTCCCAAGTCTTGCACCCTGTTCGAACCGCTTGGCCTCAAATGTATATTATTCACTATATGGATGACATTCTTGTCGCTGGCCAAGATAGTGAGCAAGTACTGCTTTGGCTAACTCATTTAAACAGCTGCTTGTCCAGGGCAGGTTTAAGCGTAGCCCCAGAACAAGTCCAGCACAAGATCCTTATACTTATCTAGGATTTGAAATCAATGGCTCCAAAATAACAAATCGCCAAACCAGCATCCGTACTTGTCAACTAAAAACCCTAAATGATTTTCAAAAGCTACTAGGGGATATAAACTGGCTACGTCCATATTTAAAATTAACTACAGGAGAACTAAAGCCCTTATTTGATATTCTAAAAGGTAACCCTCAGCCAACCTCACCTAGAAGCCTTACTTCTGAAGCCCTGGTATCCCTCAAAGCAGTAGAATCCACTATCGCACATCAGTTCATAACTCAAATCGACTATTCTTTGCCATTAATACTTTTAATCTTCAACACACATCTAACCCCTACTGGCTTATTTTGGCAAAACAATCCTATCATGTGGCTACATTTGCCTTCTACCCCAAAGAAGGCCCTTACCCCTTACTATAAAGCCATTGCAGATTTAATTATAATGGGCAGGTTAAATAGCCATAAATACTTTGGTATAGAACCTTCAACCATTGTACTACCTTACACTCAAAGTCAGCTCTCATGGTTATTCCAAACCTCTGAACCTGGCTAATAGCCTGCGCCTCCTTCCCAGGAAAGTTAGACAATCATTATCCCCCCAACAAGCTCATTCAGTTTTTCAAATTGCACACTGTTGTGTTCCCCCACACTACTAAACAACAGCTGCTACCTAAAGCTTTATTAATATTTATTGATGGCTCCTCTTCAGGTATGGCTGCTTACACTTATAACAATAAGGTAGCTAAGGTTCCCACCACCCACACTTCCGCTCAGCTAGTGGAATTACAAGCACTTATTACAGTTTTCTCAACATTTCCCAAACAGCCTTTAAATATACTTATAGACAGCGCTTATCTTG
>PVJH01027477.1:0-28617 GCA_004026705.1 Nesogale talazaci | reverse complement strand
TTTTAATATTTGATATGTGGTCCCAACTTCAGGGGAATGGACTGCAGAAAAGGGGGTGAGATGTGCTAACACTCAGTGTAAAACATGGAGGCGGGGAGAAATTTATAAATTATCAAGGAGGCACGGAGGAGGAGGGAGGGAGGGGGAACATAAGGAGTTGATGCGGGGCTCAAGTAGAAAGAAAATGTTTTGAAGAAGATGATGACAACACACGTAAGCGTATGTTTGATAAAAAGGATATGTGTATGGGTTGTGGTAAGAGCTGTAAGAGCTCCCAATTAATAAAACAAACAAACAAACTACTGGGGGCCGAAGTGGAGGGAGGATGTTTTGAGAGTGATGTTGGCAGTAAGGGTGCAAATGTGGCCTGCGTACAATTGATGTCTGTATGGATCGTGATGGGAGTTGTATGAGCCCCCGATAAAATGATTTATTGAAGAAAAAAAAAAGGGAGGGGGCAAAGAGTTTATACCGAGGGCTCAAGGAGAAAATATTTGGAAATGAAATATGACAATATGTGTATAAGTATGCTTGATAAAGATGATGTACTGAATATTTTAAGAGCTGTAAGAGCCCCCAATAAAATAATTAAAATGCAAAAAACAAACAATTTTAGTAAAATAAAGTGATTATGGTGATGGCAGTATAGTAAGTGAATGAATATACTAAAAACACTACAGAACCCCCAATAAAATGAGTCATTAAAAAAAGGGGGGGATCCTACTCCCACCACCCAGGCAGCGAGGCCCTAAAAAAAAAAGGCGGGGGGAGGGGAGGTTTTATTTATTTATTTTTTTTTTAAAGAGGAGCTTGTACCAAGGGCTCAAGTGGAAAATGTTTGGAAATGTATGTGGCAACATGTGTGCAAAGGTGCTTGACACAAATGATGTACTGAATGTTGTAGTAGCTGTAAGAGGCCCCAATAAAATTTTAAAAAAAAAGGGAAAAGGCAAAGCTGGCTGTAAGAACAGATGAATGCTCAAAGGAAGCAAGAATATGGACAATAGGCCTCAATAAATAAAAGAATACAGTTCATATATCACGGAGACTGTTATGCATTTCACAAAAATGTACTAAACTGTTTCTACCTCATTGAATTAAAAAAAACACTACTGAATTGTACATTTTAAATGAGTTAATTTTGGAGTAGGTGCATTATATCTCAATAAAGTTACTATTAAAAAAATGAAGGAAAGGCTCAAAAACTGATGTAAGGGTGATTGTACAATTCTCCGTAATATGATTGAGCTATTGAAAAATTTAAGTTATGGGGCTGAGCCCCGGTGGCGTAGTGGTTGTGCGCGGGACTGCGGCCCACTGGGACGGAGGTTCAATTCCAGCAGTGGGGCTGGGCCTCCTACTCCCACCACCAAGAGCAGTGATGCCCCCCCCACCAAAAAAAAAATTTAAGTTAGGTACAAATTTAAAAACAGAGAACAAACTCAAGATCAAAGTCATTTGAGCTCTCCTTCAGGTAACATTTAACAAGGAAGGGGAGGAAGATGGATACATTGCATACATTCCTATAGGATTACTTCTCATTTCCCAGCAAAATATGGTTATTAGTTTAGGACTATAATGGAGACAGTAAGGAAAGGATCTTTAAAGAGATCAGGAGGCATATGATACAGATTTCCAGAACTCAAACTTATTAGAGAAGCAGGTTTGCTAACAGTGGAGAACTCATTTAAAGCTGTGACAAGAAATCAGAAGTGAGGGCTGAGCTCCAGTGGCGTAGTGGTTGTGCACGGGAGTATGGCCCACTGGGATGGAGGTTCAATTCCAGCTCCACAGGAGCAAAGGCTGGGCCTTCTACTCCCACCACCAGAGGGCAGTGATGCCAAAAGCAAAAAATAAACTAAAAAAAGAAATCAGAAGTGAAACCAGATGATACAGTTACATAACTTTTCTCCAATAATATCCAGTTACTTTGAAGACAGTAAAGAAGAATCCAATTTGGGTTCAACCCACTAAGTGGTGGGCTGCTAGCCACAGGTCAGCAGTTCAAACCACTAGTTGGTTCCCAGAGGGAGAAAGATGAGGCTTTCCACTCCTATAAAGAATGACTGCCTCAGAAACCACATGGAACATTCTGCTCTGTCTGAGAGGGCAGAGAGGAGCTGGACTGCACTGGATGGGAGTGAGTTTTGGTTTGTTTTGGGTATGCGCAACAAAGGGAGAGAGGCAAAAAAGTTGAGGGTTGTTGAAATTAGGGTCAGAGCATTGCACAATGCCAGAAAAATGTCAATCACATAATATATGGTGCATAAAAATTAATAGGAGACGGCTGAGCCCCAATGGCATAGTGGTTGAGTGCTGGACTGCAGCCCACAGGCTTGGCAGTTCAAATCCAGCAGCAGTTCTCCAAGGAGCAAGGCTGGGTAACTCCCACGAACACCAGAGGGCAGTGATGACCCCCTCCCCCAAATTGATAGGAGACTTGAGAAAATGAAAGTACTTACTGGAATTAACAACTATCATAATTGTCAGGATTCAAATCCATCTCTGGTTGACTCCAGAGACATGGACAGTCTTTGCTACTTGGCCCTAGTTCATATGAAAGATTCATTCAACAGTGACTTTTAAAAATGTAGAGCATAGGGGCTGAGCCCCAGTAGCGTAGTGGTTGTGTGGGGGACTGCGGCCCACTAGGACGGAGGTTCAATTCCAGCAGTGGGGCTGGGCCTCCTACTCCCACCACCGGAGAGCAGTGATGCCCAGAAAAAAAAAAAATGTAGAGCATAAGCCTATATTAAAATATTTCAAATGGGGGGAGGGGAAAGGATTTCTAACCCACCCCAGAGTCCTAACCTATTTTTCTAAATAACACTGAAAACCTATAAATCAACCTTCCAAAAAACTCAAATTATTTGTGACATCAATCCACGTACAAAGTATTTCCTACCTTTCTAAAATACTAAGCTGTGACTGAATAATGAAGTAAAACTTTCGTAACAAACTACTGCTGAAAAAAAAGAAGCTATGTATGTGGACATACATGGTCAAATTTGCATCTTTTCACTTCTCAGTAAGCTTTAACATTTCCCACATTTCTAATACATTTCTCCTACTCTTTTTTTTTTTTTTTGGGGGGGGGGGCATCACTGCCCTCTGATGGTGGGAGTGGGAGGCCCAGCCTTTGCTCCGTGGAGCTGGAATCGAACCTCCATCCCAGTGGGCCGCAGTCCCGCGCACAACCACTATGCCACTGGGGCTCAGCCCTTCTCCTATTCTTTTAGGCTTTATCTACTTTCTTCTTAAATTTTCTAATATCTGTAAAAATATTTTTAGAAAAAATATATATTTTCTAACTTTGTATAAAGGGACAATGATACTGCTTTATATGTTTAAACAGGGTCATAAGATGTGATTGTATTGTGAGAATAACCAACAGCTATCACAGTGCAGCTATGTTCTCGTGCTCGTTACTCATGAGCCACATACTTAACTACTTCCAGGACAGACAGTGAAGTTCACAATGAGGGAGACTGGACAGCAGAGTTCCAATATACAGACACAGAAACCAGTGAGATGCCTGCCAGCTGGACGCTATTTGAGAACTCCAAACATGTTTTTAATAGTACACCCATCAAGAAACTAAACAGATACACACACACAGTCTTCTTAAAATACACTTCCAACTATCAAAAATTGTTTAGTGGCTCATTCCAGGGTGCTCTTAATATAATGTGTACAATGCTGATATATGAATATTGCATGGGTGGCATAAATGGTTAAGCACTCATTTATGAACCAGTCTGTGGTTTGAGCCCATCAGTGGCTCCCATAAAGATTAAAATCTAGTTAAAATGAGGAGCTGACACCAAAGGCTCAATAGGAAATAAATGTCCAGAAAATAATGATGGCAACATATGTACAAATGTGCTTGATACAACTGATATATGGGTTGTTATAAGAGTTGTAAGAGCCCTCAACTGAAAAATAAAGATTATAGTCTAGAAAATCCTGGGGGGGGGGCAGAGAGCATAGAGGCTCAATGAGTTGGAATTCGCTCAATGGCACGCAGCACTATAGTTATAGAAATAACCCAATAAAATCCAAGGTTACTACAACGTTGGCACATGCATCATTCCTGCCTGAGTTCCCCCACCATGTCTTAACTTTTTCAATGTGATAGCTCTGTGAGTGTTTTATGATAAAAAGTTAAGAACAAAACCAAACCAAAATGAGATAAGAATATTACACTTTATGGAGGGTTTTTCAAAGATTTTATCCAGCTGCCACCTTAAATATAAACCACCTTCTTTATACATCCCACTCTCACCTCTCCATCTGACAAACTACTGTCCTTCCCCAGTGTCCAGAAATTTCAAACCCGCACTAATTGGTGTTAAATATTTAAGTAAAAGAAAACAAAAATCAAATATCCTTTTTTGTTTGTTTTTTGGGCATCACTGCCCTCTGGTGGTGGGAGTAGGAGGCCCAGCCTTTGCTCCTTTGGAGCCACTGCTGGAATTGAACCTCCATCCTAGTAGGCCACAGTCCCGCGCACAACCACTGCACCACGGGGGCTCAGCCAGTTCAAGTATCTTAACATACAATTAAAGGAGGGGATTCTAGTATGTTGGAACACTTGGTTAACTACATTCAAATTACAGTGATAATACAATACAGGGTGCCAATGTATTGTATTCACGAGTGAGATTTTTTTAATATTTATCTTTGGTTGGCAATTGTAACATCTTCACTTCATATATTCCAAAAACATTATCAGTATGCTGCATGCATCAGGTGCTAAATAAATGACCGAATAAGCGAGATTATCAATTAGTAGTGAAATGAGGAAAGATTAGTAATTAAAGTAAAGTGTGTATTTTCATTCTCTACTTTTTTTTTAACCCGCTCACCTGCATTCTCTACTTTTAAAGCACTACATGTACACTTTTATTGAGCTCACCCATTTGTTGAAAAAGGAGACAAAGCCATATCCCTTAGACTTTCCTGTTGCCATGTCTTTAACCACGCGGGCATCTCTGAAATCAGAAACAACCAGAAGTTTTAAATTTATAAACTGTTCTTTGGATATAAAGTGAGAATTTTAAATACAACTCATTTTCACGTTTTACCTTCATTAAAGTGAATCTTTAAATGTAAACTCATTGTTTATTGTTTAAAGTATGTATTAGCAAATGAGTCTTAATTTTATAAACATGCAAATCAGTAATTTCTTAAATATGCATGTGTACATTTTACAAAACTTTCCACCCACTTCAAAATGTTTTTTAAACTGTTATATATTAAGCATGGTGAAAGCAGCTAGTCACATGAATTATTTACCTATTTATAGGTATAGTAGGTGAATGGCTTTCTTAAACCATATGATTTTACAGTTGGTTATTTGACACTATATTCTACCTCATTAAAATACCATATGGAAAACTAGAAGCTGAAAGAATGAAAAAGATATGCTTCCATAAGTTAATTAAATTATTTCACTTTCTCTGATTAATTCTCACATTCTCTCCCCCCTTTTGGACTATGGGTAAACTGATAATTTTGAGAACTTGCTATTTTCAGAAATGTTAAATCATTGAAGAAAAGCACTAGACACACACCTTTAGCTCTTTAGCTTTACACTTTACAAGAGATCTTATACTGAATTTTATAATAATAATCATATAAGATTGATTGGAAACTACATGATATGAAAGGAAAAATTTAAAAAGTCAGAAAGTAAAAAAGCACGCCAACATTTATCCACTGTGAACCGTAGCTTGTAGTTAGCCAGGGCAATTCTGTCCATTCTTCAGAGACACTCTGCAAAATAACCAGAGCCCTATTATTTGAGATTGATTCAAAACCCAGCCATGATAGCTACAACGCCATACCTCAAAAAATTGGACTCAAATTGTGCTTCACAGGCAATCTGCTTTTAAGTTAGCCAGATATGTCACAATGCTTGCTCTTTCAGGACACATGAACAAAACAGGCACTTTCACAACAAAAACCCAAGTCAGAAACCATGCAATGTAATTTTAGGTTAAAATATACATAACCATATTTCGGATCAATTAGGAGTGATTTGTTAAGTGGGTCAAAAAGCAAAGAGGTGAAGGGATACGGAATGCAAGTAACTTCTCAATATGTAAAAGTATTTAGTAAGTTAAATGTAAGGAACACATGCATGCATTTAACTTTGTAACTGATTTACTTCTAAGGCAAAATGTGCCACACTAACTTAAACTAAGGAACTGGACAAGTTCTAACGGTATCAATTACGCAAGTACTGTAGCAGTTTTGATGGCATAGATTTTTAAATAGGCCCCACTTAAATACAGCTTCTATCAACCAACCGCTGTTGACAGAGGCCTTCTAAAGGGAAAAGCTCATGAGAACCTTGCAGATGGCTCCCAATCTATTTCCTATAACCAAATGAAGGAAAAACAAACCCCCCTAAGAACAGGAAAATGTACTACACACTGTCAACATTTCTTTTGAAATAGGAACGCTAACCACTTAAGCAGTGATAAGCTCAGATATTGTATGGAAGTATGTCTGAACTTTAACTTCAATTAAAAATGAAAAACTTATAAAAAGACCTTTCCAAGAAAAAATGAATACTGATAGATCAATACATTTACCAAAAATGCATTATTGATTTCAGTAGTAAAACTCCTAAAATTATCATATCATTTTCCTAAGGATCACCAATTGTAAGACTACTAATCCCAAGCTCAAATTCCTAGGCCTTTTCAGAAAATTAATCAATGAAAGTATTTGAAATAAAGTGAAATAAAGAATTTCAGAAAATAGCGACTTCATCTACCAACAAAGTTAGCCTTGTGATATAGCCAACTCTTGACTAATTTCTCTCTGAATGTATTCTCTGAGAAAGAAACCGACAAGAGTTCTAGATCAGGATTATGAATCCTATGATAACAAATAAAATTTCAGGGGTTTGTCACATCAAAATTAAAAAAAAAAAAGAAAATATTGTACTCAGAGATTTAGAGAGCCCTTCAGAGAAAAAAAAGATTTAAGACCACCTCACATTTAAGATATTTAAGAGTTGCCCAAATATTATCAAAACCTTAATGTAGATTAGGAGAAACAATCAAATACTTGTTTCTGTTTGTTTGGTTTTTGGGCATCACTGCACCCTGGTGGGAGGAGGAGCCCCAGCCTAGCTCCTAGAGAGCTGCTGATGGATTTGAACCGCCAAGCCAGTGGGCCCGGAGTCCTGCACACAGCCACAAGGCCACCGGGGCTCAGCCTCATAAACAATCACCTACTTAAACCTTCATTATATTCCTAACTAGTTCTCGCACATAAAGAGGTTTATAAAGTCCAGTTATAAACTCAAATTTCATCAATCTCTCTGGAGCTACAACCACATTGCAAGGTCACTGTTTTGTCCTCTTGGTAAATGAAACCACCTCCACCCCCAAATTCATTACAAATACTGAAGACAATTATTTCCCAGATTCCTCACCGTTTCATCTCTGGCGATCTGTTCATCAAATTAAGCTACGGCTAGCAATTCCTTATTACTATACTTCTCGTAGGAACCACAATAATAAAGCAACCAGGAACTGGAAAATGATTTCCAAATTCAGTAATTGCTTCTCTTCTACATAGTATTATAACAATCTTGGTATTCTTATTCATATATGGTTTTCAAAATAATAAAATCATTCCAAGATGAATGCTACCTTCAGTGAGCAATTTACAAAGAGCCTAAAATATATTATTAATAACGAATGCAAGCAAGATAGTGCTTCACAAAATACTAAGACATTAATAAGTTAAAAAAAGGAGACATCTAATAAATGTCATTCAACAACTACTTTTTAGATGGGATTGTTAGGGTTTCTTTCATTTTCAAAGTAAATTGACACAAATTGCATGGTATCACAAAAGTACCCAATGATCCAAACTCCTTAGGCATAGTTCAAGTCTACTAATAATTATAACCAGGCTAGTAAAATATCTAGATGAAAAAATCATAATATGTACAGTAATAAATGTTTCCTTGAGGCTGATGATAACATAATGGGAAAATTATCTTATGTTGGATAATTGGAAATTACTAAACAATGAAACCCATTACATCTAATTGTTTAAAATTAACATTCAATATTCTCAATGGAATCATTTCCAAATTACTTATATAAAAGAGGCTCCCAATTAACAAACATTTTTAATTGATCTCCTGTTACTTACGATATTCTTCCAAATGGTGCAAAAGCAGCTTTTATATCTTCAGTTGTAA
This sequence comes from Nesogale talazaci, assembly GCA_004026705.1. NCBI lineage: Eukaryota > Metazoa > Chordata > Mammalia > Afrosoricida > Tenrecidae > Nesogale > Nesogale talazaci. Next base: position 20,384 of record PVJH01027477.1, on the reverse strand, counting down.
TTTCTGGACTGAGATCACCAACAAAGACATGGAAATGATCTTATAAAGGGAAGGAAGGGGAAGTGAAAAGAAAAATACAACTTTAGAATTTAAAAATTAAAAATTCAGTCAATAAAGTATTTGTAAAATTATTTGTGGGTTAAAAATGAAACAAAATGAAAATAATAATTTGTGGATCATTATATAGCATACAACACTATTCTAAATCTATGCAAATCCTATCCATTTTGGATATAATGAATCAAGATAGACAAAATGTAAAGACTTTCCTAAAAAGACTATGATATACCTAACCTGAAAGGTGACAAGTTATATTTGAAAGCCACTTACTATATCGGAACAAGAATACAGACTAATGATAAGTAACAAGTTTATGTACTGAAGGAAATATTTATGACTTATTCTAGTAATAACTATTTATTTTATTTAACTTACCACTATCTTAAGGCTTTACAAATTATAATACAATAGTGGTAGTGTAAATTCTGTAGACTAGATTGGCCTCAGGTAAAACAATTTACTGAAGCTAGCTACACGATACACTTGGTTTAGCCATATTTTGTGAAGAACAATCAAAGAAATACCTTGCATTGCAACAGTTTGATGTTAAAGTATTTGACAGTTTTCTCAAAAGCCAACAGTTTTGGTTGCCCAGACATTACACCATTCAGTTTATGTGAATCCATGTGCAAGTGAACTAAGACTGAAGGCAACAGAATGAAAACAGTAATCCCTTCACTTTACATCAGTCATTAAAAAAAGCAATGGAGAGAAATACGATCCTATTATCTGAAGTTTGTTCAAAAAAAGACAATTCTCAAAAACAAAACAAAAAAACACCAAGACACTTATAAATAGTTGGACCAACACTTCAAAAAGGACATACACACATACATGTATATATAATTTTTTTTAATATAAAATATATTTGGAAAGAAAAGTTACCCCTATTTGGCAGGCCTTAAGCAACATTTTGGGTTGCCATTTTGGAAACACAGTTTCAGGAGCAACTCAAGCATTCTGAAGCTCTGGGTATGAAGCACAGATCATGACCTCAAGGAAGCAGGGTATCTTGCCCTTTAGTTGATGAAAGTATTTCTAAGACATCAGCTGCTATCAAAGGGGTCAGAGAGCTTGAAATAGCACCAATGTAGTGGACAAGCCACACTCAGTCAACACTGGGAAGAAGGGGGAAAAATATTGCCAGAGACAAATAGATATATGACCCCTCCCCACCCCCGCCCCCAATATCAAACAAAAAACCTTCAGGTGGTTAGTGAATACCCTTTTCAAGATTTCATTTTATGTTTAAGAAGACACAATTACCTTGTGAACGCTGTGTGCTGACAACGGTACTACCTGATGACAAAGATTAGATTTGTTCTTAAATTTATTAACACAAACACATTAAATCATATCTTAGGATAACGATCAAAACATTACTGCAAATACTATGTTTATAAGCTTTATAACAAAAGTACTGTGCACAATAAAAACAAACGTTCAAAGAGTGTAATATATATACTTACTGCTTGTATCTTTCTTTTGGCTGCTGGGAGTTGTTGCCCAATTCACTTTGACTTCCTGAAAAACATTTCATCTATATTTATACTCCATAAAAAGAAAGCTTAAAGTCAGGTATTATTAGATTTGTTTACATCTAGGGTTCCACAGGGGAATGAGTTGGAGATGAAACATACAAGCGTAAAGAGTTCTAGCCCGAGTTTTGATCATCTTTTTTTCTCCCCTAAATCGTCGGCTTACTTTTCCTTCTTTTATTCTCCCCCCTTCACATCAGCCATTCCTAGCTGTTTCACTGCACCTTGAGCAAACAATTTTTCAAAGTATCAATCACGTGCACTGAACCATGGCAAATACTGACAGATTTCTGTCCCAGAGTGCTCTAGGCCATCCTTTCAACATTAAACATTAAAGGACTTTCTGCTGTAAAGTTAACCTATTAAAAACAAAGTCAAACGATGTGTCTTCAAAGTTTCCCGTACAAGTCACCTTCGTTAATCATGACAGCTTACCTTACCCATTATCTTCCGCCCATTCATAGCAGCCAGGGCTGCAGCTGCATGGCGATGCTCATAAAACTCCACAAAACAATACGGGTCATTTCCAGCTGTCTGTGGGAGAGAAAACACACAACCACTCTCAGGCTTTATACTCCCCAGCCCTGATCATCATGGAACTTTGTGGGTGGAGGCGGTTATTTCATACACCTTAGGTGTCAGGCCATGAGAATGAAGGTAAGGAAGCAAATTATGAATTACTACCATTGCCTAAAGCGACCTTCTTTGACAGATTACATACAGTGCAAATTCCCATTAACGACTGTGGAGGCTTGGTGGTGTGGGGATTATCAAATGGGCTGTGAGCCTCACGGGTGGCAGTTTGAAATCAACACCAGTCCCTCGGGAGAAAGACAGCGCTTTCTACTCCAGCTAACCTCCGTCCCAGAGACCCACAGGAGGTCACTAGAGTCAGCATGGACTTGATGGCAGTGCAGTAGGGATTAATGACCAACCATTCAAGTATGGAGAGATGGATATTTCTCCCTATTATCATATATAATCCCTGAATTACGGTATCGTTTCATGCATAATTCATAATCTTTTCTAAAGTGTGTATTTCAAACTAACTGCTGCATTGAATACAATTCTGGAACAAAGACTATTAGAATTAGAATATGTTAGGCAACTTTAAATTAATCTATGCATATACGTCATTTTTATACTCCAAATATAAAATGTGTAAATGTATTTCAGCTGTGTGAAGAAACTGAAATTTCTGATTTGAACTGATCTGAACTAGAAAAATAAATTTTTGAAGGTGAGCAAAAATCCAAATTCATAGTAAGCAGCAAAGGTTAATCTAAGTAGATTCTTCTGTAGGTCAGGGAGCCATTAACAATTTGTACAGTGAGCTTTCCCCAGGTCCTTAACCAGTGGGCTGCGACCTGTGTGAGGATCAAACGATTCTTTCACAGGGGTCGCCTGATTCATCACAGTAGTGAAATTACAGTTATAAAGTAGCAACGAAAATAACTGTGGTTGAGGGTCACCACAACATGAGGAACTGGAAGGATCTGGAAGGTTGAGAACCACTCATCTAGAGGATTTCCAATGAATCAGACAGGAGAAATACTAGCAGCATGTAAACCAATGTAGCTCGGTCTGGTCTTTTTCATGCAGAGAGGTGGTTTCAAACTGCTGCCCCTGAGGTTAGCAGCTCAATGTTTAATGGCGCCATCGTGGCTCCTTATGTGCATTACATACAAGTAATTATGATATTTTGACGTTCCCATCTGCACTCAAAATGACTCTCTTCTCTTTTAGCATTAATCAATAAGACAAACTCATCAACATAAAGCTGATTAAAATATCTATGAATATGGACTGTAGAAACCAACTTTAAATTTGTGGAAATACTGACTTTAAGTAATAAATTAAAAAGAAAGTTAACTATGTAAAATATCCTTACATCCATAATCATTTTGCAGTTTTTACAGGGTCCAATTTGGCTAAAAAGCTGGAGAATTAGAGCTTCTGTCACATCTCTGGAAAGGTTACCAACATACCTGAAACAAAGAAGAAGTTACCCCTGTAATTTTGTATCAATTGTTTACAGAAAAAGTGTATTTTGAAATTAAGCAGGTCTTTGATTTTAACTTTAGTAACTGAGAACAGTTCATAATAAAATTTGACAAAACTTCATAATCTCTTTCAAAAATGAGACACAAAACATTATTTGCAAATATATTAGGTACAAGAATTATTTTTTCTCATCCCCTACAAGAATTATTAAATCCTCCTCCTACTCCCACCACCGGAGAGCAGTGATACCCTCCCCCCCAAAATTATTAAATCCTAAAACCATTAGAAAGGTTGGTGTGTAAACTGATAGTCATGTGGTGCCTAGTTTAACACAGATACCACTTACCAATTGCACAGAGGACCGTTTTAAAGATGTGACATTTTGGCCAATATCACTTGGATTCAATATTTAAATATAAAACAATCTTATTTACACGACATGTTCAATAAGAAGTATAGTGTCATCTATGAAATCTTCAAATAAAAAAGCCTTGGTGGAGTAATGACCTAAAAAGCTTTCCATCACATGATCAGAAGAGTCTGAATCTACCAGTAGCTCTGAAGGAAAAGATGAGGCCATCTGCTCCTAGTAAGACTTACAGTCTTGGCCACCTACGGGGCAGTTCTAATATGTCCTATAGAGTCACTATGAGTCTGAAATCAACTTGATTGAGTTTGATTTAACCTACATCTAATCAAATTTAAATTTAGTCCAAGTATGTAGGCCATTGCCATAAAAAGCAATCATACAAATCCAGTCACGGAATACTTTGTAAAATGTTTGTACTTCTAGGCTGAGCCCCGGTGGCGTAGTGGTTGTGTGTGGGACTGTGGCCCACTGGGACAGAGGTTCAATTCCAGCAGTGGGGCTGGGTCTCCTACTCCCACCGCCGGAGAGCAGTGATGCCCCCCCCCCAAAAAATGTTTGTACTTCTTTAAAAAAAAAATAATGTCGGGGGCTGAGCCCCAGTGGTGTAGTGGTTGTGCACGGGACTGCGGCCCACAGGGAGGGAAGTTCAATTCCACCTCCACAGGAGCAAAGGCTGGACCTCCTACTCACACCAACAGAGGGCAGTGATGCCCTCCCCCCAAAAAAAATTAATGTCGGGCTGAGCCCCCATGGTGTAAATGGTTGAGTGTGGGACTGCGGCCCTGCGGGCTTGGCAGTTCAAATCCAGCAGCTGCTCTCAGGAGCAGCACTGGGTAGCTCCCACGACTACCAGAGGGCAGTGATGCCCCCAAAACAAAAAATAATATTAAAAAAAATTAACGTCCCGATTTTTAAAAGGCTGTTCTTAATTAATGGGATTGACCCTGACAACCCAACACACTGAATGACCCTTGAGCAGGTCCATAGATAATGGAAGAATATATGGGGACTATAGAGCAATTTCAAACACTTATGGCACATTTACATATGCCAGGTAATAGTGAGGAAAAGAAAATATGATATAGTTTTTAACTTGACTGGCTGGGAAATACAAAAGAATCATGAACACAAGACAGTTATCATGGTAACTTGCATAGTTTTAACGTTTACTTGCTATGGAAACTGAACATTCAAGATCAGTTTGAGTAGTGGGCATCCAGCAGAGAGGCAACAAGCCTACATGGAAGAAACATACCAGCCTAGGCAATCATGAGGTGCAACAGGCATCAAAAAACCCCAAACAAACTAACAAGCCCTTATTGTTGGGAACAAGCGGGGTTGGAGCAGAGACCCAAAACCCATCTGTAGACAATAGGACATCCCCTCACAGAATGATCACAAGAAAGTGATGAGTCAACCAGGGCATAGTATAGCACAGATGAAACACACAATAGTTCTCTGGTTCATCAAGGCTTCCTCGAGCCATGTGCACAGAACAGATAAGAGATAAAGAGCTCATGACACACAGGAAGAGGAATAGCAAAACCAGGTGGGTTGAGGGAAGGTGGGGAGGAGGAAGGAACCATTCATCAATTGCAATCATTGACACATAATCACGTAACCCCCCACTCCCCCCTCCAACAGAAACCATGGGAGAAGGCAGTGGTAGGTGTAAGATATGAAAATAATAATTTATAATTTATTATGGGATCATGGGGGGGGGGAGAGAAGCAAAGTAGATGTTTGGAAAAAGATGGCAACATATGTAAAAATATGCTTGATACAACTGTATGGAACAGACAAGATGAGCCCTCTTACAGTACCCAGAATTCAAAGTGCTTAAAAAAACTTTTTTTCTTTTAAAGACATCACTACAGGCCATGGATGCTGAAATTAGCTGAAAAAACTTGGGAGAATAAATATTTGCAAAGCCTCAAAACATTTACAGTTAGTGGCTTTAAAAATGAATTTGGTAGTTTTAGTGTGTCTACAAATCCTGTGACGTATCTTTTACTAGGTGTCTTCTCCTAGTTGGTCCCGACTCACTGACACAGTGTGCAACAGAATGAAACCCGCCTGCCCTTGTGAGACAGCCTCATAATCTTTCCTATGTCGGAGCCCACGACTGCAGTCACGGGGTCAATCCATCTCATTGAGGGGCTTCTTTTTTGCTGACCTTTGCCATGCAAGATATCCTTTCTCCTGTGATTGTTCCCTCCGTATATCATGCCCAAAGGCACATGAGAGAAAACCGTGCAGCCCTTGCTTCTTGGGAGCATTCCAGTTATATTTCTTCAAGACAGATTTGTTAATTCTCTTGCAAGTCCAACTTTTTATTTCATATTCTTCAAAAATCATGGCTTGGGTCAGGTGCACCTTTGGCCTCAAAATGACATCTTAGCACTTTTAATACTTTGACGAGGTGTTTTGTGGCAGATTTGCCCAATGAAATATACCACTTGATTCTTGGCTGCTGCTTCCATGGATGTGGATTGTCGATCCAAGTGCAATGAAATCCTTGGTAACGTCAATCTTTTCTCCATTTACCTCCTCACTGTTTATTGGTCCAGGTGTGAGGACTTTTATGTTGTAATATAATCCATTCTAAAGGAGATCAAAGATGGATGGCGTCTTTGATAATCATCTTAAGTGCTTCAAATCTTCACTTCTAGTAAGCAAGGGTATAGCATCTGCATACCAAAGGTGGTTAATGAGTCTTCCGCAAATCCTAATGTCTTATTCTTGTCATACAGCCCAATTTTTATTATTTGCTCAACACGGAACAGTGAAAGAATATAAGTCTAATAATGCACACATATTCTGATTTTTAAACTATACATCTTGCTTTGTTCAATAATCTGCCTCCTGATCTATGTACAAGTTCTACACGATTATAAATCATATCTTTTTTTTGGGTAGGAGGCCCAGCCCCATTGCTGGAATTGAACCTCTGCCCCAGTGGGCCGCAGTCCCCCGCACAACCATAAATCACATCTTTTGCAGAGTCAGTAAAACACAAGCAAACACCTTTCTGGTATTCTCTGCTTTCAGTCAAGAATCATCTGACATCAGCAATGATATCCCTCATTCTATATTCTCTTCTAAATCCAGTTTGAAATACTGGTAGTCCCTGTATTTGTCATCTTTAGTAAACTTACATTTATATGCGACATTAATGATGATGTTCAGGAATTTCAGTATTCTCTTGGAACACTTGTCTTTGGAATAGGCAGGCATAAAGCTGTTTTCCAAATCTCGTGGCATTGGCTTGTGGAGTACTTCTAGGATTGCATTCATTTATTGAAACATTTCAACAGATAGTCCATCCATTCCTGGAGCCTTGTTTTTCACTTGCCTTCAGTGCAGCTTGGACGTCTTTCTTCAGTACCATGGATTCTTGATCACATACTACCTGAGAGGCTAAGTGTTTATCAATTATTTTTTTGAGTACAGTATTACTTCCCTCTTTTATTGATACTTCTTGAATCATTCCATTTTTGCCCCCAAGTTCCCTTATTACTGTAACTTGAAGCTTGATTCCCCCCCCCCTTCAGATCCTTCAGCTTGAGAAAGTTTGTTTTGCTTTCCTAGCCCTAAGTGTTTGCATTTTTCATTATAATGCTTGATTCTCTTTGCAAGTCTCACTTTGAAATTTTCCACCAGCTCATCATCTCTCACATTTGCTTTAGGTCCCTGACATTCAAGAGCAAGTTACATCTAGGTTGGTCTTTTCCTTCCTTCCTTTTTATTTATTTTTTTTTGGGGGGGGCATCACTGCTCTCCGGTGGTGGGAGTAGGAGGCCCAGCCCCACTGCTGGAATTGAACCTCCATCCCAGTGGGCCGCAGTCCCGCGCACAACCACTACGCCACTGGGGCTCAGCCTATTCCTTACTTTTTAATGACCTTTTGATGTCTTCCCCTAAAATGTCCGTGATATCCTATCATTATTGTCTATCTCATCTTCAGTCACCGGTATTAAACACATCTACATGAATCCTACGATGGTCTCTAAATTCATGTGGGATATATTCAACACTGTACTTTTAGCTATCATGAACTTCATTTCATCTTCTTCAGCTTGATATACTTTTGTAAATAAAACCTACTTATTGTTGATTTCACTCTCACAGGCTACACCTGACCCTCTGGTTATTACTATTGCTCTATTTTCTAAAGATATCAAGAATTTAAGCACTTCTTTCCTCCCCAAACAACATGCTTTTTTTTTTTTTTGGGGGGGGGGGGCGCATCACTGTCCTCTGGTGGTCGTGGGAGCTACCCAGCCTTGCTCCTGGAGAGCTGCTGCTGAACCGCCAAGCCCGTGTGCCTCAGTCCCGCACTCAACCACTGCGCCACCAGGGCTCAGCCCAACAACATACCTCCTAAGGCATTTTCTCTCTTACCTGTTATTGTGAAAACAGCTTGACTAATTTTTTTATTATTTACTACTCGTCTATTATTTTCTGCCACTTTAAAGATCGGTAGTACCACCACCTCTTCTATTTAAAACCCCCGGCTTCCATTTACCCCTGCATAAAAGGACAAGGCCCTCGTAAAGCCTTGGAGGAACGCTGTGTTTCCAATCTTCCAGGAGTCCATCGGAGGTTATGCACTGGGTTGCTATCTCTGAGTCTAGTCACTTCATGGGAGAAAACGGATTTTCTCTTCCTGTAAAGAAACCCACCAGGACGGTCCTCTGTCTTGGAGGCCTTTCAGAGTCACAGCGACTTGATGACAGTGGGTAAGGAGTCGGTGGTTTCTCAGGTTCACGCTCCTAGGGCTAGCCCTGAGGCTCTGAGTGCGTGTTATCACAGGATGCCATTTCTTTACCACTCTAGAAACATTAAGACTTCCCCACCTTCCCTACCCAGGAGTCGTAGCAGTGTGAGAGTGAAGAGTTGGGCCGCTAACCACGGCCAGCAGTTCAAAGTCACCAGCACGCAGAAGATGAGGCCTTCTGCTACATTTCTTAGTGTCCGAACTTGAAAGGGGTAGTTCTACCCTGTCCTATACAGTCACTGTAAGTCAGCGTTGACTCAGTGGTAAAGGAGTGAGCCTTCTTATCTGGCATTATTTGTCTCATTCGCATGTACTGCCATGTAACATTATGTATTTACTCATCGCCTTCCTTCCTTCCTTTCTTTTTTTTTTTTGGGGCATCACTGCTCTCCGGTGGTGGGAGTAGGAGGCCCAGCCCCACTGCTGGAATCGAACCTCTGTCCCAGTGGGCCGCAGTCCCGCGCACAACCACTACGCCGCCGGGGCTCAGCCCTTCCTTCCTTTCTTTATGGTGAGCTCTTACAAGGTCTGTTATAATTATTGTTGCGTCTGGTATCGAGGATGACAGGTGGTATGCTCTCAAATTCTGTTAAATGGATGTTTCTAGTATATGCTTCATTACCAATAATTAGCAATAGTTATTTGGAAATGAATAACTCTCCTCTCTCAATTATGAAGTTACTTGTGATGACTTGGAAAATTTTATCCAATACACCCTTCTCCTCACTTATCAACAAGGCTATGTCTCAAAGACCAGGCTATTATAGAAAAATCTGTTATGTGATAATGGAGAATAAACCCATCAGATCACAGAAGAAGGGATGACAACATCAACACAGACTACCTTACTGTCATACCAGCAAGAGGCAAGACCCACATAATCTTGACCATCACCGTCAGTTAGTCTGACCTTACACCTAGGCACTTATTCCTGTCAAGTTTCTCAGACAGCAGAAAAGAGCTATTCTACTGTTGTCACAAATGCGACATGTTGGATAAAAAGAATCAAGAAGAGAAAGGTGTGATTTAAATACCCGATTCAGTGATCTGCTCCTATCTCAATGGTACCATCTGATGAGAACAGTAAGAGTAAAAAGATTCATTGAAGCCATCGACATACAGAACTGTGAAGGCATCACAAATGGTAAAGCCAAAGGTTCATTGAGAGGAGTGGGCTGGATTCTAAGAGGAAAGGATAAGTGTGAGGTGACAGGGGGTATTTTATAAACTTTTAAAGTTTTCTACAATTTAGGGACCTGTATTCTTGGCAAACGTGAAACCTATAAAATAACTGCATAAAGCCCGTGGCATTAGGCTGAGCCCCGGTGGCGTAGCGGTTGAGTGAGGGACTGCGGCCCACTGGCTTGGCCGTTCAAATCCAGCAGCAGCTCTCCAGGAGCAAGGCTGGGTCTCCCACTCCCACCAGAGGCAGTGACATGTGGCACTAAGTCAGTTCTGACTCACGGCAACCCTAAGGGGCAAAGCAGGCCCAATCCCTAGTGTTTCTGAGAGTAAATCTTCACACAAACAGGGAAGACCCATCGTTCTCCTGGAGAGCAGCTGGTAGGCTCCAGCTGCCAACCTTGTGGCTGGCAGTCCAAAACAGAACCCACTATCACCAGGGCTCTGTCAACGAGAATACAGCTATCTCAAAAAAACAGTGAATAACCATAAACATTTGAGAGTACATTACCTGAAAGATGTCAAGGATACTTGGATTTGTGAGAATTAATCCCCATGACCTAACACCAATATTTTTCAATTAATTGAATGATTTACAAGTGACTGAAGGCCAATTCAGATTCACTATTAAAACACACGCGGGCACGCCCGAGAGCTGTGGCTACCCCATGTGGCACATGTTTTCGGAATGTATGCTTCTAGAGAGGTAGCCTTGGTAGTACAATGGTTAAGCACTCATCTGCTAACCAGCTTGAAGGTGCCAGTTTGAATCCACCGACTGCTACTTGGGAGAGTGACGTGGCAGTTTCCATGGAGCGCAGCGTAAAACTCCTTGTGGGGCAGTTCTGTTTTGCCCTGTAGGGTCTCCGTGAGTCCCTGGACAACGGGATTGGCTTTTCCAATCAACCACAGGTAAATTTTTCTAGAAACAAAGGTCGCTCACTAACCGCTCTAGTGTTTCAAGGTAAACTGCAGATTACCAAGATCAACTAGCCGAACTACTAATCAATGAAGTGCGGCTCTATGGGTTAGGTTACCGAGAGATTAGAAATACTAACTTAGGCTGAGCCTCGGTGGCCTAAGTGGTTGAGTGCGGAACTGCAGCTCGCAAGCTTGGCGGTTCAAATCCAGCGGGGGCGGCTGGGTAGAACCCACGACCACCAGAGGCAGTGATGCCCACAAAAAAAAAAGAAAAAGAAAAGAAATAGTAACTTCAAAGAGGTTTTGGAGATTAAAACGATTACACTGGGTTTCATAACAGCTGTGATATCTAGAAAGCTATCCAGGTTGAGCCCCAGGTTGAGCCCTAGTGGTGGTGCGCGGGACTGCGGTCCACTGGGATGGAGGTTCAATTCCAGTTCCACAGGAGCAAAGGCTGGGCCTCCTACTCCCACCACCAGAGGGCAGTGATGCCTTAAATTAAAAAAAAAAAAAAGGGGGGGGGAGAGGAAGGAAAGCTATGCAAAGAACGCTCAAACCGCATGGTTCTGTGCAGAGATGTCTCGACCCGCCAGTATTCCAGAAGTAAAACAAAGGGCGGCGTCAAAAACTCGGGGAGCTTTTCTTTCTTTCTTTCTTTTCTTTTTTGAGGAAAGCCAACAAACAAAGGCAGGATCCCCTCCTCCGATAGGCCTGGGATCAACCAAGGAGCAAGCAGTGGGCGCTTGAAGACCCCCGGGAGAGCGGCTGACGCTGAGCGCGCGCAGCGGGGCGCATCCTGACACCGTCCTGCGAGACCAAGGCCGGCATCAACTGTTGCTTCGCGCCAACGGCCCGTTGCTTCCGCGGCGTGTCCATCTCGGGGGGCCGGGGCCGATCCGTCGCTAAGACCCCCTCGGGGGGCGAGTTTAAAGAGGGTCTCGGGGGCGCCGAGGGGCCGCGGCAGCGAAGGGGCCACCCGGCCGGCCGGCCACTCCGAGCACAAAGTTCACCTCCCGGACAGCCAGCGGGCAGCCGCCGCGAGGACACGAGCCGACAAAGCGGCCCGACGGGCCAGAACCAGGGACCCCCATGGAGGGCGGCGCTGGGGCTCCGCATGGTCACGGGGTGACGCGGGGTGAGGAAAGCGCGGGCACAAGAGGGGCCCTTCGCCGAGTTCTAGAAACGGGGCTTGAATGAGAAAGTCCTCGCGCCGGGCACGCGGACCCCGAGGCCGGGCGCGAGGCCACGCGGGGGTGTCCCGGAGGCCACGGGGCACGGGGACCCCTCGTCTCCCCCTTCACCTCCCCGGCCCCGCGCTGGCCGAGGATCCCCCCCCCGTGGGCAAGGAGCGAGCCCCGGTCTCGCGGCGCCCACGCACGACGGGCCGGGGCGAGGCCTCCCGCCCGGGGGACCCCCCCCGCCCCGTCCCTCGCCCCTCCTGGCGGCCCCAGACTCACAGAGTCTTGGGCATCTCGTCCTCCATGGCTGCGGCGGCGGCGGCGGGGCCTCCGGGTCCAGGTCCCGACCCTCGACGACCTCCCCGACCCTTGGCGTGGCTACGGCTGCCCAACGGCGGGGTCTCCCGGCCGGCCGGAGCTTCCTCCGCCTCCTCCCTGGGCGGCAGTGACACTCAACCGCCCGGCCCCCGCGCGAACAATGAAGCCCCGATCCAAGATGGCGGCGCGCCGGGAGTCTGGGAGCCGCCAGCCGAGGGACCCGCGCCGCGCAGGCGCACGCTGACCTCGCGCGCTCAACCTCCGGCAATAGGGTCACTTGTTGCGCAGCCGCTCTTCCAGGCCGCGCGCGGGCTGGCTTAGAGTGCGCAGGCGCGTGGGTCGCCGCTTGCAGGACTCGGGTGGCCTGCTGGTTTCTCTTTTACGAATTGTCAGCAGTTCTAATAGCGTAGACATTTGTCGGAAAATGAAGGGTGTTCACCGTGTCCGGAGAAAAGGACTATTAGTATCACTCCACTCGAGGATAAAAAGCGGCTGCGCCGCCCGGGAATCGAACCCGGGTCGCAAGAATGGGAATCTTGCATGATACCACTACACCAGCGGCGCTGACGGGAGCGGAGCCTTCCAAAATCCTTCATGACTAAGCAGAGGGAGAACGCGACTCATTACGAAAGCACCAGCTAAACTATATATGTCCATATATATCATTTCTCATCTTAAACTCTTACTGAGAGTATTCAATGTGTTATTTTTCATAGATATAAGAAAAAAAAATTTTTTTTAATTTTTCATAGATAAAATATGAACCACATATTTGAGATCCAGTAAAACATTCTCAAATGTGGCCGTGGTTTTCATAATCTTTGCATTTGGGGGGGGGGGGATACGTAATGTACAAAATATTTAAGAAATAGTTATTTCATGAAAATTGGTCCCCAAAAATCTGAAAAGCAAAGGAGTCTGAAAAATATATCAATGTCGCATGTTCTCTTACCGAGAAGAAGAATTAGCGTTCTGGAATTTTGCTCAATGTACTCATTATGCATTTATTTCATTTTACATGCTAACACGAAATACTGTTTTTAAATATAAAATAATTGGCACGTCCAAAAACAGCATGTCCCTCTCAAAGTATTCCCTGAGATTAAATACCTTTTAAGATTTCTATTTTTCAAATTGTCTTTAGAGGTGATGTTACTTTCTTCAGAAAACAAAGGTTAAAAAAAAAAACTTTTGAAGGTGAGGAACATACGTGCTAATAGTGGTCTTTAAAAAACAAAGCCTTGGCCCCCAATAAAATGATTCATTAAAAAAGGGGGGGAGGGAGAGGGAGCTTTTTTTTTTTTTAAAGAGGAGCAAATGTTTGGAAATGTATGTGGCATGTGTGCAAATGGGCTTGATACAAATGATGTACCGAATAATGTAGTAGCTGTAAGAGCCCCCAATAAAATTATTTTTAAAAAAACAAAACCGGGCTGAGCCACTGCGTTGTAGTGGTGGTGCGCGGGACTGCGGCCCACTGGGATGGAGGTTCAATTCCAGCTCCCAGGAGCAAAGGCTGGGCCTCCTACTCCCACCACCTGAGGGCAGTGATGCCCAAAAAAAAAAAAAAAAGCCTTTACCCCCAATAATGTGATTTTTTTTTTCATTGTAATAACCTCACTCCCAACCACAGAGACCCTATTGGACTAATGGGACCTTCTCCGGTGGGTTTCTGAGGCTATAAACCTTTATGGGTACAGAAAGTCTCATCTTTCTCATTAGTGTGTCCGCATAGCTGCCCTTGCAGCAGTTAGCAGTCAAACACATGGCCCACTACACCTGCAGGGCTCCTTTATTTACTGCACAGTAACTTTTGGGGTTTTTTTTGTGGGCATCACTGCTCTCCGGTGGTGGGAGTAGGAGGCCCAGCCCCACTGCTGGAATTGAACCTCCGTCCCAGTGGGCCACAGTCCCGTGCACAACCACTACACCACCAGGGCTCAGCCAGTAACTTTTGTTTCTGCTCCCTTTTAAAGATAATAAACTGGAACTGTCTGATATTAAGTTACTAATAAATGTGAAATGATACTTAGGGAAAATTAAAATTCAACGTAATTTTTACTGTTCAAATGCACCTTTGAATCAAAGAATACCATGTGAAGTATAATTTGACATAAATATTTAGTACAACTTAAACTACTTTAAATAGAATCAGCATGCAAGTCATCTGTCTCAGACTAGCTAAGACAACATTCAAATACCCTGATTTTTAAAAAGTCATTTTATTGGGGGGGGCTCATACAATTTAAAAAAAAAATCATTTTACAAAAAAAAAAAAACCTTAAAAAAATCATTTTAATAAAAAAGAAAAAAATCATTTTACTGGGGGCTCGTACAACTTTTATCACAATCCATACATCTATCCATTGTGTCAAGCACATGTGTACATTCGTTTCCCTCCTCATTCTCATAACAATTGCTTTCTACTTGAGCTCTTGGTATCAGCTCCTAATGTCCCCCACTCTTCTCAAGTTGTGTCCTGGCTTTGCAGTATCCAGCTTCTAGTCTCTGTGTATATTGCACAGTATCTCGTACCAAAGAAACCCCTGTCACCATCTAATTGATCTAACTCATTGTGAACCTGGAGATCAGAGAAGTATGACTCCTTTGGGATTCCAAATCTTTACATCTTTTAGAGGCAGCAGAGCCCTTGGTGGGTTAAAATCACTGACCTTATGATTGACAGCTCAATGCATAACCAACTAGCCACCAAGAGCCCCTATTTAGCTTCCCTTGGAACTCCTTTAAAAGCTAATTATTTTTAGCAAGTTTATTCTTGTTAGTAAATAGAACTGAACTGAATTGCTCGAAGTCTGGCAAAAGGAACTAGATCAATATCTCTGTCACCTTCTGAAATTATTACTTATGTGTTACCTAATATATTAAAATCAGCTCAACGTTTTTCCCCCCAGCTCAATGTTAAATAAAAAGAAATTAATAATTTTTCAAATATTTCTTACCTTTATTTATTTATTTTTTATTTTATTTATTTATTTTTATTTTCTTAAATTTTTTTTTTAGGCATCACTGCCCTCTGGTGGTGGGAATAGGAGGCCCAGCCTTTGCTCCTGTGGAGCTAGAATTGAACCTCCATCCCAGTGGGACGCAGTCCCGCGCACAACCACTACGGCACCGGGGCTCAGCCCTTTACCTTTATTTCTTATCCAAAAATTCATGGTCCTGAATTCTCATTTTTAAGACTAAGATGATAAGTTAATAAATTAGTATAACTGAATAGCTGAGAACATAGTAGAATACAAGGTCTGAGAAACTACAGCTCATGTCTGTCCAATGCAATTTTGGAATCTGCTCCTCAACTAACTCCAAGAACAAGCCTGAAAACCAAGACCCCGAAGGAAAGACATTTTTTTGGATGTTGTTGGCGCTATATGCATCGCGATTACATGTTGATTATTTCAGACTGAAGAAGTTGGTAGAATTTGTCAGTGTCTTCATAACTAACTTTAGTGGTTGTGTATAAACTTGATAACTATTTTAGCTGGTCTTTCTCATAAGCCTATAGGTATTATTATCCTGTCACACATAGCATTTTGCTTCAAGATGGATCTTAAAATGTTCTTTTTTGATGATGAATAGGGTACCATTCCTCTTGAACTTGTCACTCTTGATATAGTGAAAAAAAAGCCCCAAACATAGTCAATTCTAATAAAGAAATCAACATCTATTGAGGGTCTACCAGTTGGAAGTGGGACCCTACTAGCAGCTTCACAGGAGAAAAATCTGGCAATTTCTTCCCTGAAAATTGCAGCCGACAAAAATCCACAAGGTAGCTGTACTGTCACATAAGATTGGTCTGAGTTGTAATTGATGCAACAAGAATGACTTCACCTTGTGGGCACTGGCATTTGGAAAAAGAAAAGTCTAACACATGAAATGTCTATTGTTGCTGTTGAATCAAACTCAACATTCTTTTTTGCATGCTTAGCTTTCCCCAGAAATTTCTTGGTTCATTCCCAGACTTCTGGCAACCTTTTATTCAAATGCCCCATTCTCAGTGAGGGCTACCCTGTCCATCCTGTTTAAAATGAGAACATATTTGAAATGCATTATCCACTTATTTAATTAGGTTTCCACTAGGATGTCACATTCATTAGTGCAGGGTTTTATTTTTTAAATTTATTTTGTTTACTGATTGCCCTTAAGCAACTTCTGAACATGGTTTGCTGCTGAGAGAGAACTCCATAAATACTTGTGTAATGAAGGAATGAATGAAGGCTTCTTTTTTTCTGTCCTGATCTTCTACTTCCTTTCTTCAAGTTCAACTTTTCTAACTCATTTTCTTATCATCCATACTACTCTTGATGTTTTTTCTATCTTTTTTTTCTTGAGCGAGTGAAGATAGTTATAGGACACTGTGGTGGTGCAGTGGTTAGGGCTCAACTACTGAGTGAAAAGGTTGAAATTTCAAGTCCATCCACGTGAAAAGGCCGAGTGGGATCCCCATAAAACTGACAGGCTGAGAATCTCTAGGGGACAGTTCTCTTCGATCACGCTGAGTCACTTTGAGAATCGACTCAATGGTACAAAACAACAGTGAATGACAAAAGCGAAGTTCTAGGACACTCATCACTCACCCACCAGCTTTTCTCACTTCATGGTGATGGTGATGGGTCCTCAAAAAGGTCAAGGGAAATGTGTATCATGGAAAAGCAATGCAAAAATCAGAAACTATCTTTTCACCCAAATAAACTCATCCTAACTTATTATAACATGTCTGGATAGAATCTAAACACTACAAAAGGCAGGACATCAGTTTGAAAAGAACTTCTTTCAGAGCACCACAACTTCTATGAAAACTGAAGCAAGTTTTTGGGTACGATGTGCCAAAGAAATCAGTAGCTTCTAAGTGGATAACTCATTCATTCACACATTTATATTATGTATGTATTTTGGATAACTCTTTTTTTTAAAAAGGATGAGATGGTATTGGAAACAAAGCCCCCAGCAGCAGCTCACTGACATCAATTAAAAAAATCATTTTATTGGGGGCTCATACAAGTCTTATCACAATCCGTACATCCATTCATCGTGTCAAGCACATTTGTACATTTGTTGCCCTCATCATTCTCAAAACTTGAGCCTTAGGTAACAGCTCCTCATTTTTTCCTCTCCCTCCCCACCCCTCACCTCATGAACCCTTGATAATTTATAAATTATTATTTTGACATCAATTAAGATATTTTTATTGAGAGCTCTTACAGATATTCTAACAATTCATAATTCAATTAGATGAAGTCTAATTGTATAATTGCTGCCACTTTTACTTTAACAACATTTTCTTCCTTCTTCAACTCTTTGTTATCCGCTCTCCTTTACTCCCTCCCTCCCTTGTTTATATTATAATAATAATTATTTTGGGGGGCATCACTGTGGTGCTCGTGGGAGCTACTCAGCGCTGCTCTTGAGAGCCACCACTGGATTTGAATTGCCAAGCCCGCGGGCCACAGTCCCGCACTCAACCACTTACGCCACCAGGGCTCAGCCCTATAATAATTATTTTTTAATCATTTTATTGGGGGCTCTTAATGCTCTTATAATATTCCATACATCAGTTGTATCAAGCATATTTGTACATGTTGCCATCACCATTTCCAAAACATTTTCTACTTGAGCTCTTGGTCATTATTATATGTCATCATTATTATTATTGCTGTATCGTACACCATTCATTGTATCCATTCACCTATAATTCTGTTATTCATTCCTCTTGAGTGGGGTTATACAGTCATTATTGCTATTGGTCAGCCCCCTCTTCCTCTACCCTCCTTCCTCCCATTACTAAAATTTGTTTGTTTGTTTGTTTGTTTGTTTCTTGGGCATCACTGCTCTCCGGTGGTGGGAGTAGGAGGCCCAGCCCCACTGCTGGAATTGAACCTCCGTCCCAGTGGGCCGCAGTCCCGCGCACAATCAGTACGCCACCGGGGCTCAGGCCTCCCATTACTATTTCCGAAGAGTTTATCTCTCTTGAATTTCATGCATCGAATGACCTTAATTATACAAATGAACATACTAAGATGTCACCAGATTAATGAGGTGACACTAAGACCACAATAGTAAAGAGGGGGGAGGACATATTAAAGACCTAGAGGATAGTTATGTGTTTAATCAGTGCTATACTGCACTCTGGTTATATTATCCCTTCCATGTGTCCCTTCTGTGGGGACTGCCCAATTATCGTACAGGGGTGTTTGGGGTCTCCACTTTGTACACTCCTTCACATCAATCTGATAGCTTGTTTTTGAATTTCTGATACCCATTCCTGTCAAC
The DNA here is from genome assembly GCA_004026705.1 of Nesogale talazaci. NCBI lineage: Eukaryota > Metazoa > Chordata > Mammalia > Afrosoricida > Tenrecidae > Nesogale > Nesogale talazaci. Next base: position 1,745 of record PVJH01027477.1, on the reverse strand, counting down.
ACCTCATGATCACACAGGTTGGTGTGCTTCTTGCATGTGGGCTTTGTTGCTTCCCTGCTAGATGTGCACTTGTTTCAGTACAAGCCTGTAAGTCTCCAGACTTACAATAGCCGTGCATCATCAGCTTTCTTCACCACATTTACTGATGCACCTATTTTGCCATTGACATCAATTTGTGAGGGAAAAATTACTCTTATCTGTGCTCGAGTTGAGGAGGACCAAAAGTTAATAGCAAAAACAGTAGCCAACACCATAGACATCTCAATTGGTCTAATTTATTGAATTCTGATTTAAAATTTAAGTCCAGAAAGCTTTCTGCCCCGAAACTACGGTGTCCGAATCAGCTATAGATAAGAGCCGTGATTTTAGTGGGCATTCTAAATAAATGGAAGAGATTTTAAAGCATTAAAAAAAAAATTGTAGGGCTGAGCCCCGGTGGCATAGTGGTGAGGCGACCTTGACAGAGGGGCCGTGTGGACCCCCTTGGGAAGCAGCAAAAAGCAAGCCAGGGAGTCCCTGAGGTAGACTGGCGGACTTGGGGGCGGGGCCGCACTAGGGGCGGGGCCTGGTTGGCTGCGTCTGGAGGAGTCTGGTTGGCTGGGGCGGGGCCTGGGCGGGGCCAGCCGGCCCCGGGGGCGGGGCGGGCGGAATGCGCAGTCCCACCGCGCAGGTCTGAATGCGGGGCGCGCCGCGCTCCGGGCTGTGCTCGCAGAAGCCATGGGGCGGACGACTGCGGAGGCGGCCTCGTCGCTTCTCGGGCTGTGGCTGCTGCTGGGTAGCTGCGGCTGCCCAGGGAGCGCGGAGCCGCGGGCGCCGCCGGAGAAGATCGGTAGGGGCGCCGGGGGCGGCGAGGGCAGGGCGGCTGGAGCGCGCCCTGGAGAGCGGCGGTTGTGGGACACACACAGCCGGGCCCCGCAGCGCCACGCCGCGGGGTTAGGCCGCAGGTCCCTCGGCGCGCATCGGGCTGTTCCCCGTTGATGCTGTTCGTGGGCCCGGGCGGCCTTCGGTCTCCCGGGGACGAGGCTGTGGGTGCGTGCGTGGGCGTGCGTGCGCGCGCGTGCGTGCGTGCGTGCAGCGAGAGCCACCTGAGGAATGGAGTGCGTAGTAGGGGCTGAAACAGGCCGGCGACTCGCCACCCAGCGCCCCCAGTCCCCTTCTCTCCCCCGTCTCGGGGACTTGGAGCCGGGAGGACGCGAGACCCCTCTCGCCGCCTTCCGGTCGCCCACCTTTGGGGAGAGTAGGTCTTCCCGCCCCTCGTGGGGCGCCGAGCCCTCCCACGGGCCGATGACAGGCGCTTGCCTGCCCAGCCCGCCGGGCCGTGTGCACAGACTGATCCTGCCGGTTTCCTGAGATGGACTCACCCCTCTCCCCCCCTTGGCAGCTCTGTCAAGGTCCGCCGCCTCGCTGAGGCCCCAGGGGTGCAGAGGACCCCGGCCCCACGACCATCATGTTGCCGAAGGAGCCTATCCTTTTGCCGCGTGCCGCATCCCCCACCCCCCCTCTGCCACGTTCTCTCTCTGCCCCCTGCAAAAAACCCCCAAACAAAAACCCTCCCCAAACTGTTCTCTGAAACCAACGTGTCCATGTCCACGAGGGTGAACAATGCAAGGGAAAAAGAGAGGGTGTTTTATGGGTGCGGGTGAGGCCCAACCCCTTCTGCGCCTCGTTGGGCACAAAGAAGGGAGTGTAGGCTCGCTGGTGCTCCATCGACAAAGGACGGAGAGTCTTTGGGCATCTGGCGGCGG
>PVJH01027476.1:0-28599 GCA_004026705.1 Nesogale talazaci | reverse complement strand
CTCCCAACAACCTTCCATAGGGTTTAAGGACTGCACACCACCAGGGCTCCCCCTATGGCAGAAGAGGTCCGTAAATCCAGGGGCATATTCTAGAAGCTGCTCGAGGCATGCTCCTCATCAAGCTCGATGTTGTCACTGCCCGCTGCACTGCGTTCACCTGGCAGCTCTCTTTTGAAACTCTGACCTCTCTCCAATTGACATAGGGCGCTTGACCTTTTAATGTGTGGGCTTGTCTTTTTAAGCTTCGTTTTGTAGTCGAATCTACCCGCGGCCAGCCGGTCGTTGGGGGCCAGCCACCTTTTTCCGCTTGGTTTTTCCTTCCTCAGGCCAGGCCGTCATCATCTGTCCAGAAATAGCCGTGCCTCCTCAGCCCGAGTCAGCGCTGTCTTCTGGTGTGGAAGCCAGCGAGCTCCTCGGAAAACACCAGTTGGATCTAGTGGTTGTCCTGCCCAGGCCGCACTGAGGGAACGGCCGGAGCCCCGTGCCGCCACCTCCCCCCGCCCATTTGGCGGCTGGCTCACAGACCACTGCTCAGAAAGTCGCTCCCCGCCACCCCCGCCCTTCCCGGCACACCCCCCAATACAGGGCGGCGCTGCGTTCAGCCTGCTGCTTTTGCAACCCTGGAGTTGATGCTCATGTGTGGGCCTTGGCTTCATCATTATATCTGCAGCCTGGGGCCCCGTTCTCTATCCTCTTCTTTTTTTGTTGTTGTTTCGTTTTGTTTTGGGGGCATCACTGGTGGTGGGAGTAGGAGGCCCAGCCTTGCTGCTGGATTCAAACCTCCAACCCAGTGGGCCGCAATCCCGCGCACAACCACGACGCCACCGGGGTCCAGCCAGTTTTTTTGGGGGGGGGCATCACTGCCCTCTGATGGTGGGAGTAGGAGGTCCAGCCTTTGCTCCGTGGAGCTGGAATGGAACCTCCATCCCTGTGGGCTGCAGTCCTGCACACAACCACTATGCCACTGGGGCTCAGCCCCCCCCCCCACCTTTTTTTTAAAAATGAGGGCAGTGACAGTGTTGGCTTCTCCATGAACATATGCATATACATACATACATACATATATATATATATATATATTTTTTTTTTCCCCCTCGCTTCATTCACTGCCCTGGTGGGAGTATGAAGCCCAGCCTTGCTCCTGGAGAGCTGCTGCTGGAGTTGAACCGTCAACCTTGTGGGCCGCAGTCCCGCCGCTGCACCATCTGGGCTCAGCTATCCTCTGCCTTCTTAATGAAGTCCGGCTTTACATGTGGGTGCTGACTGCCCCCTCAGCACTGCCCGAGAGACCTCTGCAGAGGTCCATTAACAGGCTTGCTATTGATTCTTGAGGAGATCGGTTCCCAACTCCTTCCTTAAGCCAGGTACACCAGTCCCCCACCCCAACTGCTGCCTTGCACAAGGAAACCCCTTGCTGTGGAGTGGGTGCTGCCTCACAGCGTCCTGCAGGGCCTGCAACGGTACCTTCCCGTGGGCCTCTTAGCCCGCCGTGCCCGGAAGCCACCTCCCCTGTGTGTGGTGCCGCTAGGTCTTCAACTGTTTTCACAAAGGGGGTGGGGGTGGGAGTGGCGCAGGACTGGGTGAGTGGATGGGGTGAGGGCGGTACGGCCCTGCCCTTGGGTGCTGTCCATCAGCTGACTCTTCATTCCATCAGGGAGCAAAGGCGCCTCCCAGTGGCGGACAGGAATGGGCCCTGCGCTGTGTGAAAAGACCCTTGGTAGGGTGTTGAGGTAGGCCTAGGACTGTTTACGGCAGGATCAGCAGTTCAAAGCCACTAGCTCCTCTTCCAAAGAAAGGTGAGGCTTTCTCCTCGGGACAGAGTTCGCCTCAGAAAGCCACGGGGCCCTTCGGGGGTGCTGTGTCTCCACAGACTCAGAGGTCGCGAGTTGGCTGTTATTGTTTTGAGTCTTCTGTATGGAATGGAAGTTAAGGTTCACGTTTCATCCCGATCTCTCTGCTTGATGACCTTAATTTTTGGGGGCTCATTTTATCGGGGGCTCCCCTTCCATCCATCCGTCCATTTTATGTCAAGCATATCTGGACATGTGTTGCCCTCATCATTCTCAAAACATTTGCTTTCTACTTAAGCCCTTGGTATTGGCTCCTCTTCCCTCCGCCCCCCCCTCCCCCGTCCCTCATGAACCCTTGATAAGCTATAAATGATTATTTTGTAATTTTTTTTCTTTAACAAACAGAAATGTCTATAATCAGACTCGCTTGCTCACTGCCACGAGTCGATGCCGGCACATGGGGTCTCTATAGGACAAAGGGGCTCAGCCCCGGACGGGATGGAGGGTGACTTGAGGGAAGCAGAACGTCCCGTCCTTCTCCCTTGGAGGGGCTGCTGGTCTCGAATGGCTGACTTTGAGGGTGGCAGCCCCCTCCCGAAGCCCTCTGCCACCAGGGCTCCTTAGTTGAGCCAAGGCGGTCTGAATTTGGAGGGGCAGCCCTGGAGGGAGGGCTTGGTCTCCTTCCAGGGTCTGTAGGCCCGCCACTCCTAGACGTTCACCTGGGGTCCAGACCTCCCCCCTCAGATACCGCCCCCAGGCGAAGAGTTTCCAGAAGAGAATCTGGAGGGGGCTTCTTTGTTGGCATCTTAGTTTATCATTGGCTCCTGAACTTGTCCTGTTTTTCATTCTAGACCCTCCTCTCGTGCAGGCCTAGCACATTTCAGTCTCCACGATCCATTCCCTGAGCCCCTGTCTGGATTTCCCGCCTCTGACTGGCCCTCTAGATAGCTACTGGAAGACTCTACTGAGACCCTTCTCCTGCCTGGTCTCCCCTCCGGGCAACGCCTGACACTAGGTGGCTTAAAGACAGCATCAGTTCGATCTTGTAGGAGGGAGCATCAAAAAGTTGATGGAAAAATTGGAATTAAAAGATGGTAGAACGTTTCCATCCACCGTTTGAAGCCCCCCGATAGCTCTGTGGGTCAGAGGCCTGGTACTGCCCTCACTGCACCCAGATGGTGTCTGTAGGTGGGCCGCAGCCCTTGGGAGCCTCTGAGAGAGAGGTTCCTGCCCCTGGCAGTTAAGGGCAGAATTGAGTCCTGTTGACCATAGAACAGAGGTCCAGGTTTCTAGAGGCCTGGAGTCTGCGAACCAGTATTTCCAGTTCTTAGAAGCCACCAGTCCCTGGGATGGTCTTGTCCCCTGCCATCTTCAGACCTCTCAGTGGCCCTCCAGTCCTCCCGCCCCCTCTCAAACTGCAGAAGGTTGTGTCCGTTCTCTGGGGATCAGGCCAGCTGCACGATGGGGTCCATTGCTTGGAGTCAGTTGCAAAGCCCCTCTGATCAGGTCAGATTCTACCCCCAGGTTCCTGTGACGGGGCAGGGCCATCTTTGGGGGCGCTGGCGTTCTGCAGATCAGGTACTACCTCTCCCCACTTATCCACACCTCGGTTACCCGGTCCCCGCAGGCCAGGCTGACCACGTGGCACCTTGGCTAGTGCCTGCTCCCCAGCTGAGGCTGGCCTGCACGCCCTGGAGCAGCAAGCGGAGTTAAGAGAAGGCTCATCGTTGGATCGCCTCAAACCTTTTCCAGAAAGTTCCCCAGACTTCCCTGTGACTCCTGGGATGGGCGGTTGCTATGTGGTTATCTGACACACCTGGACTTTCCTCTGGCTGCCCCTGGCCTCCAATGATGGGGTGGGTGGGAGTGGGCCTTGGTTCCTGGCTGTAGTCTGAATGCTCCCTCTGCATTGGGGTGCCTCCGCTGTCCAGAGCCCTCCTTGTGAACCATCTTTGACTTCACAGGCATTTAGCTTATCTCCCTTACAAGGCAATTCCAGCCGAAGGACTCGGTGACTCAGGGCTGCCCCTGACTGGGTATCTAAGTGGGGGCTTATCTCTTAAGTGGTGCTGTTTAGACCCCTGCCTGGCCTTCGGCTCTTAGTTCTGAAGATAAAGCGGCTGGGTCAGGGGGCGTTCTCCTAGCTTTGCTGGGGAAAGGCTGGATCTCCAGGCTCAGGTCTGGCTGGGTGTGGGCAGGAACAGTCAGAATGCCTTCTCCCTCCTCCCCCGGCAGGCATCCCTGGGTAAGTCATGGAAGCAGGTGTTCTGAATAGTCCTGTCTCGTTTTTTGTCAGGCCAGATACCCCAGTTCGTACGAAGGGCTGAGAGAACTCACCCACAGTGTCCCCTGTAGGAATAGCCAGCCTTCTAGAGTGCCTGGCCGTATAGTCCACACCTGAGGTGACTCCAGGCCCTGGGGACTGTGGGACTGGTCATGGGAGGGCTGTGTCCAGCCTCAATTTGGGTGGCAGAAAGACCGACATCCGACGCAGTGTCTCAGTGCCGAGTTCCGTGACTGTCCTTGGGTGGCCAGACAAAGAGGTTCTGTGTGTTCCTGTACTGTCTACCCATTGGGCTCACGGTCCCAGCACCTCCCCGTGTGACTGGTCCCCGTGAAGGCGGGGACAGTGGAGGAAGCCCAGTCCCTCCTCCCCAGGGCACTCCTCCTGGGAGACGCTCACCCAGCTGGTCAGGCCTGTTCTCACGGCACTGCCCGGCACCCAGGCAAGGAGCAGCCTCGTCTCAGCGTCCTGTCTTGTCCCCGTCCTCCCCTCCGGGACATGAACCTCCAGTGAGCAAAGGCTTTTCCAGCCGAACTCCTCGTGCCAGTTCTGCCCTTCTGATCAATTCGGTACACGTCTCCCTCTCTGGTGTGATGCCAGCCGACTTTTCTGCCCGTGGGTTGCCTCTGCTCCCCCACAACCCATTTCATATATTGGTTGTTGGAGTGCTTCCACGGCCAGCTTGACTCCGCCTCCGTCACTGCTAGCCCAGGAAGTACCTGGTGACCGTGGCTTTTAGGAACATGACCGCCGGCCACCCTGGCGCCCACACGTGCAGGCTCTTTCTTCGCATACAAGCCTGGGACCAGCTGTGTGTCATTCCACTGACAGGAGGACCCCAGCCGTGTGACCGGCTCCCCTCTCTGGTACTTGTAAGCATCATATACGTTCAGTGGGAAGATTCAGTCGTTCGTGGGAAGAGTCCTTTCTCTTATAATTCCATTTTTTTCCCCCCACGAACTGACCTCTCCTCTGCTGGAGGGCCCTTTCCTTCCACGCATCTCCCCATAATCAGAAAGCCACTTCCAGATCAGGGTCTTCAGCGGACAGTGTGTAGGGTGTTCCAGAAACAATGGACATTTGAGCCGTTCCCTTTATGAGCTTCAGTGTTGAAAACGCCAACCTGTTTTGCAATCAGCACTCGCCTTGAAAGTGGACAGTTTGTGTGCACATATTATGCTCGACACATTGGAGGATTGTATGGCTTGTGACAGAGATGGAAGAGCCCCCCCCGCAGCCATTCCCCACCTGCTTCCATAAAGATGGCTGTTCCATACAAGGTCAGCGGTTCAAACCTGAAGTCTAGGAGAAAGACCAGGCTCTGTCTCTGTGGTCTGGGAACTCCATGCCGCCGCCTCCCCCCCCTCGCCGTCCCAGGACAGTCTGGCTCTGGGCTGCAGAGATGGCGGCGGCAGCAGTGAGGTCTGGAGTTGGCCAGGCTCTTGGGGCAGTTCTGCTCCGTGACATAGCGGTGCCTTGAGTTCGGGGCACACGACAACCGTCTCTCAGTGAAACCTGTGTCCAGCGTCAATTTCACTGGACTCGTTTCAGACTGTCACTGTGGTGAAAAGCACAGCAAAGCAGAAAGCACCGCATCCCTTTTGCTGTGGCGACTCCGTGACCAGCCACTCGGGATCTTTCCCAACGTAGCACCCCCCCTCCCCCTCCCCCCTGCTCAGAGACACACCGCCCCTTCCCGCATTCATTCTCGTGGCTTTTGTTGTGTGTTTTTGAAAACGACGCTTAATAAGCTCTCTTTCTTCCCTAGGCTCAAAGATTTGGAAAGAGATAGCTTGACAGAAAAGGTAATTGTTCCCATTAGAAATAGAGATATTATATATATTATGTAATTCTTAAGCTACCGAATGTGACTATTGGATAGACGTTTTGTGGCTCATGAAAAGATGGAAGGTCGTTTTCCTTCCAGTGAATCTGTCCCCCTTCCAATGGCGTTTCAAGGGCAGCTTGGCCGCGTTAGTTTGCGGTAACTCACTGCAGAGCTGGCCAAGGTCCCTGATAGACCTTCACGTCTGCATTGTCCCCTGCGCGAGTAAAGTTGTTTCTGGAAGCCCCGTGTGGGTTCAACACAGGTTATAGACCCCACCCCCCTCCTGCCTCCCTTCTGTCCTCTCCTTGTCCCCACTTTGGGGGAGGGGTTTTGATCTCGGAAGCACCTTGAATGTATTCATTCTTTGCTTTTTGTTTTGGGCATCACTGCTCTCCGGCGGGGGGAGGAGGAGGCCCAGCCCCACTGCTGGAATTGAACCTCCGTCCCAGTGGGCCGCAGTCCCGCGCACAACCACTACGCCACCGGGGCGCAGCCCTGTGTTCATTATTTTTCAAATGTGTTTTCAACCATTTCCACTTGGGGCTGAGTTAGTCTTGATGATGGGACCCCCGAGTTAGGTCATCGTTTGTGAGGGTCTGCGTTTCGATGGACGTTTGGGGGCGTCTAAGCTTCTTACCCTCTCCCCTTAGGAATGCGTGAAGGAGAAGTTGAATCTCCTGTATGAATTTCTGCAAACGGAAATCAAGAATCAGTTATGTGACTTGGAAACAAAGTTGCATAAGGAGGAATTATCAGAGGTGAGCCTTGTGACCGTGCTTCTAGAACTGAGGGGGGCGGGGCGTGTGGATGGGGGTTGGGGGGTGTCTCCTTCCATGTCACTTGGCTCCGGCCGGGGAGGCAGCTCCCCTGGCGGCCCGAGGATTGTAAAGTGCGAGAGTGTGTGTGAGTGCCTGTGTGTGCGTGTGTGTCCGTGTCCTTATTCGTGTGTTGCCACGTGTTTGCATTCACTGCTACTTAAATTATCCTTTCCTGCTGTAGGAGGGCTACCTGGCTAAAGTCAAATCCCTTTTAAATAAAGATTTGTCCTTGGAGAACGGGGCTCACGCTCGGGAAGCGCACGGTTGTCTGGAGAACGGGAGCCAGGCTCGGGGCGCCGGTCGCAGAGCAGGCATGGCGGAGGCAAACAAGTCCCCCAGGTCCGCGGCCAAGTCCCGCCCGGCCAGGAAACGCAGCAAGTCGGATGGAGAGGCCAAGAGTAAGACCCCAGCATGTGCTGCATGACCTGACCCAAGACACTGGCTCCACCCGGCTGCGTGTCCTGGGGAGGGGGGCGGAGGGGGAGGGGGTGGGGGAGGGCAGGGTGGGCCCACCTCTCTTTGATGCGTGCCTCTTCAGAGAGTTATGGCTTGGACCCGGCCTAGAGCCAGGCACTCTCTGGAGATGGCTCATGTTCAGAGAGGCCATTCCTTGGCTGGGCCAACTGAAAGCAAACTTCCTGCCCTTCAGTCTGACTCATGGTGACCCTATAGGACAGGGTGACCCTATAAGACAGGGTAGGACCTGCCCCTAGGGGTTTCCGAGAGTGGAACTCTTTATGGGATCAGAAAGCCTCATCTTTGTCCCGGTCGATGACAAGAGCTGTTTAAATACTGTGCCGAGTTTGAGTGAAAACGTGTGTTCTCGTCTCGGACTTCTGAGTTTCTAGGCAAAGCAACGCCTTGCCATCTTTTTGGTTTGTGTTTGTGTTTTGTTTTCTTTTTTTGGCATCACTGCCTCTGGTGGTCCTGAGAGCCGCCGCTGGGTTTGAACCTCTAAGCCCGCGGGCCGCAGTCCCGCACTCAGCCACTTACGCCACCGGGGCTCAGCCCTCTTTGGTATCTTTTTAGTTGTGGTTAATCTTTTTTTTTTTTCCCTTTTGGGCATCACTGCCCTCTGGTGGGAGTAGGAGGCCCAGTCTTGCTCCTGCTGAATTTGAACCACCAACCCAGTGGGCCACAGTCCGCACTCAACCACTACGCCACCGGGGCTCAGCCCTGCTGTCAATCATTTTATCGGGGGCTCTTCCAACAGTCCATCCATCGATTGTCTCAAACACATTTGTACGGATGTTGCCATCATTGTTAGCAGGACATTTTTTTCGTTTTAAATCATTTTACTGGGGGTTCTTACAGCTCTCATCACACTCCGTCTACCCATCCATTGTGTCGAGCACATTTGGACATCTGTTGCCATCATCATTCTCAAAGCACTTTCTTTCTGCTCGAGTCCTTGATCTGCCTCTCATTTTTCTCCCCATACTCCCTCCCTCACCAACCCTTGATCGTTTGTAAATTACTTTTTTTTTGGGGGGGGCATCACTGCTCTCCGGCGGGGGGAGGAGGAGGCCCAGCCCCACTGCTGGAATTGAACTTCCGTCCCCGTGGGCCGCAGTCCCGCGCACAACCACTACGCCACCGGGGCTCAGCCCTGGAAATTACTTTACATGACTTACCCTGACCGCTGTCTCCCTTCACCCACTTTTCTGTTGTCCACCCCCCTGGCACCTTACAAGACAACAAGCACAAGGTTTTGAGCCCCATTCTAGTTCTCGGCCACTCTCTTTTGATCTCCCCCAAACTCGCCCCCCTCCAGGAGCTGCCAACTGTGAGCAACCCTGGAGGACAGACACAGACGGGGCAGGGCGGCCCCTGTGAGTCTCCAAGGCTAGTTCTTCTGGGAGAGGAAGCGCCGCCTCTGTATCCACCCCCAGGGCCCCCAAGGAGCTGCTGGTGGTTGGAGCCGGTCCCGCCTGAGCAGAAAGCGTGTCCTCCCCTCCAGAGTGCTGATCTCGGGGAAGTGGCAAGGGCACGGAGCAGACAAAGCTCAAAGGAGCTCTCCTCCCAGCGGCCGCCCTCTGCGGCAACAGCGTAGCCTAGCGGGGCTAAACGTTCTCCCTGGTGGTGGCCATGTCAACTTCTCACGGCTCTTTCTCTTCAAACAGGTCCTAGCCCCAGGGTTACAAGGCAGAAGTCCAAACAGACCACCATCGAATTTCACTTTGGAAAGGGGTCAGTATTGCTAAGGGGACCCCCCTCTCGGGTCACCCCTGGAATGAACTTTCTAGGGTGTCCTTCAGCAGTGCCGGCTGCTGGCTTCCATAGGTTTTTTCTTTTCTTTTTTTGGGGAGGAGGGAACATCACTGCCCCCTGGTGGGAGTGGGAGGCCCAGTCTTCGCTCCTGGAGAGCTGCTGCTGGATTTGAACCGCCAAGCCAGTGGGCCGCAGTCCCGCACTCAACCACGATGCCCCCGGGGCTCAGCCCCATTCCATAGGTTTTTTTGTAGGTTTTTTTTCTCGTGTCTGCAGATTCCATTTTGCTTTGACGCTTCTCAGCAGGAGATAGCAAATTTGTGGGAAGTAGCTTAGGCCGGCACAGTGAGCCCCCACATATCCATCGCCCCAGGGGTCAGCCACCTAGCTGCCCACTCCTGGCTTTCTGTGGAGGTCCATCTCCGTCCCTGCTGTTCTCCAACGGGAGGACTTTGAAAGGACCCCCACAGGCGCCTCGTTCATAACGACACCCAGCGTGTTTCCAGACGAGGTCCCTTCTGGCGGTGGAAGACGATACTACTGCCCTCATGCCTCTTGCTTTGTGAAACGGGTCGTCCATGGTCCCATTTCCCCCTTGTGACAAGCCGGGCGCACAGGCCCGAGGGCATGAGTTCCTGAAGTCTCTGACCTGGGTGCCTTTGCCCTGATTGCTGCGCACTCATGAGTCCACGGGTCCCCGTGTGCGTCTAGAACGGACGGCTTCCGGCCTAAGTCCAGTGTGGCCCTAGGGCTCAGGAACCCGTAGGCTGGGCCTTGGGTCTTACAGCCTGATCCTCTTCCAGCTGTTGGGTGTTCAGGAGACTGACCTCTTGCTAGGGAGAGGCGTGCCCCTCCATCAGGAGGATAGGACGTCTCCGCTCTTGGGGAGGCCTGCAGCTGCTGACCAGTGCCTGGAGCCCGCCCTTGCGCACCTGCCATTCCAAGAGACATTAGAAGGGAAGCGTCTCAGCCCCTTGGCCAGAAGGACTTCTGGGAGGGAGAGAGTTCCCGTGCCTTCAGTGGGTCCCAAAAGGGGAGGGGGGGCTGAGCCCCGGTGGCGTAGTGGTTGTGCGCGGGACTGCGGCCCATTGGGACGGAGGTTCAATTCCAGCAGTGGGGCTGAGCCTCCTACTCCCACTGCCGGAGAGCAGTGATGCCCCCCCAAAAAAGGGGGGAGGGGGAGCAGGAAGCCCTTTTTGTCCTGGGGCCTCTCGTGTCTTGCCGAGCTAATGGTCGGTTTTCCCGGTGTAACAGGCCTGCCAAACGGAAATCTGACGCCGAAGAGCTGGAGCGAGCCTGTGTGGATGATTCGGAAGAAGAAAAGGAGCTGGTAGGCCGACGGTCTTGTTCGGGGTCTGTTTGTGGGTGATCTCGGCCTCCCACTCGATCTGCTCCTGCACCTCACTCAGCTCAAGGGCTTTTGAGGACTATGACAGCCTGCCTCTGCCCCCTCTCCCCGACAGGGAGCCCGGCAGCGCCCCCGGAGTCGACCCTCTGTCTGCCTCCCGACCACTCTGGCTGGCCTGACTGCCAGAGGGCTGGCAGAGGTGTCATGCCCGAGACCATTTGCTTATGGGGTCAGCTCACTCCTCTCCCCACACCTGGTCCCCCGAGCACGAGAGGCATCTGCAGTGTGCTTGCTGCAGAGACTGGGGTTGAAGAGTCCCCCCCAAAAAAGTCAAAACAAAATAAAACATGAGACCCGGGACTTCCAGATGGTGCTATCCCAAAGGACTTCCGGGGTGGGGTGGCAATCCTAGCGGCAGCAGGAGGTCACCCTGTGGGCGGTCCTTCCCGCCGTGCTACAGGCTGAGGCGAGCAGCTGTTGGGCCTGTCTGGGAGGAGGTGTGTTCGGTCCACGCCCTCTGCCGCCTGGGAAGGCCAGGGTCACGGTGGGCTGGAAAGCAGACCTGGGCCCCAGACGGTTGACATTTGGGAGCCAGATAACTCTTGGCTGTAGGAGGATGTTATGGGGAGCACGTAGCCCTTCCTGTCTTGGAGCCCACCAGGGTGAGAACCTGACTAACCATCAGACACAGCCAGATTCCCTTGAGGGGGGGACTCACCCGGAGGCGTCCTCAGAGGATCTGGGAACTGAGGTCATAGAGGGCAAGGGTCAACTCTCCTGGCTTTTACAAGGCTTCTAGAGGAAACGAGCGCTTGTGACACTGACCATTTTTTAAGTTATTTTTGAGGGCTCTTAATAGCGCTTATTACAGTCCATCCACCCATTGTCTCAAGCACATTTGTATATAGTTTGCTGTCATCATTTTCAAAACATTTTCTTTCTACTGGAGCCCTTGGTATCGGCTCCTCATGCTCCCCGCCCCCTTCCTTGGGAACCCTTGATAATTTGTGAATTGTTTTCATGTCTTAACACCAACCACTGTCCCCCTTTACCCACTTTTCTGTTTGCCTCCCTGGGGTTGGTGGGGGTGGCTATGTCGATCACTGTGATCTGTTCCCTTTTGTCCCCCCCCTCCACCTCCCCCTTACCCTCCTGGTCTTTCTACTCTCCTTATTGGTCCTGAGGGGTTTATCTATTCTGGATTCCCTATGTTTCCAGCTCTTTTCTGTACCAGTGTACATGCTGTGCACCAGACAGACTTGTAAGGTAGATTTGGGGTCATGATAGTGGGCGATGGGGTGGGGTGGAACATTAAAGAACTAGAGGAAAGTTGTATTTCATCAGTGCTATATTGCACCCTGACTGGCTTGTCTCTTCCTTGTGGCCCTTCTGTGAGGGGATGTCCTTGAATAATGACGACTTCTTAAATTTTATTTTCTGAACAAAGGGATTTTTTTAAGTGCTTTTATTGAGGGCTTAAAAACTGTTATCACAATCCTTACATCAGTCCATTATGTGTCAAGCACATTTGTATATCTGCTGTCCTGTCATTCTCAAAACATTTGCTTTCTATTAAGTGCTTGACATTAGCTCCTGTTTTTTTTCTGGTGGCGGGGGGAGGCATCACTGCCCTCTGGTGGTCGTGGGAGCTACCCAGTGCTGATCCTGAGAGCCACCGCTGGATTTGAACCACCAAGCCTGTGAAACACAGTTCCGCACTCACCACTTACGCCACCAGGGCTCAGCCTAGCTCCTTGTTTTTTTCTCTTTTTTGGGGGGCGGGGCATCACTGCCCCCTGCTGGTGTTCCGTGGAGCTGGAATCGAATCTTCATCCCAGTGGGCCACAGTCCCGCGCACAACCACTCCGCCACCGGGGCTCAACCCATGTTAATAACTTTTATGAACAGAGTTTTCTAATTTCTTTCTTTCTTTCTTTTTTAAGTTTGTCTTTTTTTTTTAGCTTTTGCCTTTTAAAAGTAAATTTCTTTCAGTCTATAAAGGAAGCAGTTGGTCACATTTGGGAACCCTTGTTAGGATGTGGCTCAGCACCGTCCAATGTCCACACTGGAGAGCCTGGGCCCAGACGGTCACCTGTCTGAGACCGAAAGCACAGCTATCTCCCACTAAAATGGGCGATGGGAAGGGGTGAGCATGCACCTAGTAACCGGTGGTGAATCTGTGGGAGACTGTCCCTTAAGGCTTAGCTCTCAAAAGCAACCCCCCTGTGAGGCCCTGGGAAGGTGTCCTGTCAGTACCATGATGGCAGTAAACAGATTCCCTTGTTTTGGTCTGAGTTTCCAGAACTGACGGCTTTAGAACAGGTATAGGTGCACGAGATAACAATTATAGGCAGTACAAAGGCCTGGGGGGTACATGGTTCTCTCCTGCCCGGCCTCTGGGTCTTTCCAGAGGCAAGCGTTTGCCTGTGGTTGCATATACACAGGCTGTCATGTGCATTTATGTGTACATCGACTTTTCCTCTAGATTACTTATTTTGAAATCTCAATCACAGGAAGTAGCAAAACTTCCTGTCTCGCACACAGTGCAGCCCCGGTTCACGTCTGTTTCATCAGTCTGACACCTTTAAATGAAAGCATCAAATGCAGGTCTCCTGGGGGTAGTAAGCCTTACGAACTTGGGCCAATAGTTTAAAGCCGCCTGTTCTCGGGAGAGAAGAGAGGAGGCTGTCAGGTGCTGGGCAGAGTTAAAGCCTCAGAAACCCACCGGGCCGTGCTAGCCTGTCTGTGAGTCTGTGTGGCCTTGGCGGCAGTGAGTTTGAGCGAGAGGGACGCAGTGCACTTGGGAAGAAGAGCCGCTGTCATATTTGGGTCTTTATCACTTCCTGGCTGAAGTCCCACGTGGCGACTTTAGGGAAGAAGGGCGCCCTGGCAGTGAGCCGTGGCGTCCACACTGGATTGCTCATCATCACAAGGCTGGTAGTTCAAGCCCGCCAGCCACTTGGAGGGAGGAAGTTGAGGCTGACTGTTTCCAGAAAGATGACACTCTTGGTAGTTCTATAGAGGGTCCCTAAGTCAGAATCGACTCGGCCGAGGGCTTTGCTGAATTCTATACACGAAGTGGAGAAACTTCAACTTCTCGCCGCCTCTCCAGGGGCTTAGCAGATGGGAGTGGGGCTGAGGTCCCGGGTCCCGGGTATTGGGGGCGATCATAGCAGTGAGCGCTCAGATCTTCCCCCTCAAGCTCAGACCCCTCTTCACTGCTGTTGGGCCCGTGAGATGCGCTGAATGCTGATGCCTTTGGTCTTGAACCCTCCTCTAAAACACATTTCCCCTCCCTCCCCCCTTCTCTTCCCCCCCCCCCCAGGATGAAAAGAGACGGAGACTTGGCTCTAAAGACCTGTAAGAACCAGTGGTGCTCTCTCAGTGCTGGGCAGTCCCGGGTGGTGTGCAACCCAGAATACCTTGATGTCTCTGCACAGCTTAACGGAGAAGCACTTTGTGCAGTGTTGCCATGGCAACCATAGAGGTCATGGAGGCCAAATCTGGGGTCCGATGATTGAGTCTCTGCATACAGGTCTCCAGTTCTCGACAACAGACAGTTCTTAGCAGCCCCTGATGCAGAGGCGGGGGTGCCCCCTGGAGTCCCCGGATGGGGGTTGCTTCTTCCATGTGGGTGGCTGGGAGGAAAACTGCTCTTGGGGGAGGCGTCTGTAGAAGTCACACCTGAGACCGGTTTTTGTTTCGTCTGACAGAGCCACCGATGGACCAGAAAGCACGAGACCAGGAACCAGTGCCGAAAAAGTAAAGTCTGGCCACGGCCACGCCTGTGTTTTCTCCCGTAGGCCCCTCTGGTCCTTTGATGACAGCTGAGGGCGGGGCCGAGTGCAGGGTGATGTCGCTCATGATCCAAGTGGCACCCTGACTTTGAGAAAGCCAGGGTCTAGACCCAGCCGGGGTGGTAAGGCCGTGGTGGTCATGAACCCCCAGGGTTATTCCTGGGGCCCTGACTGTGGCCGGCCGGGCAGTCAGAGTCAGCCTGCGTCTGACTGATAACCTCTTCATGAAGGAATGGCGCCCCGCCATGCAAGGTCCTGAACCGCCATGCGCCTGGCCGCGCTCCCACCTCGAAGCTGTTCCTCCGGTCTCCCCACTCCTCCAGAAGACCCCAGAGCCTCCCAGCAGCTTGTGGGGGGTGGGGCAGGAAACGGGGGCTTCAGAGGCCGGAAGCTTCCCTGCTGGACCACACTGCTTCTGACAGAGGGCCAGCATTTGTGAGGGAAGGGCCCGGAGCCACGCCGGCTCCCGTTCTTGACTGGGTTGACAGAGGGCCGAGTGCCTTTGCCGTGGTCCTGGCAGCAGGCTGGGCGTCCACTGCCTGTTGTGGGCGGTAAACGGTCACTCTCCAACCCATTCTTGGGTGCAGTAGGTCGTTTTGACCTGGGCCCCGCTGCTGGTGAAGAACTAGTAGCAGTGACCCTCCGTGCTCAGGGACGCTCCGGGGTCTGAGGAGCCCATGGCAGCTCTGTCTGCCTGAGGGAACCAGGGGCGGATGGACACTCCCCTGATGTGGCTGCGCTCTGCAGGAAAGTCGGGGACACGCCGCTCCCGTCAGAGCACTTCAGTTGAGCTCGGGAAGTTGTGTCTCACCTATTGATAACGTGGAGCAGTGAGTGAGCAACTTTTGGGGGTGTTCAGCCCAGGGGGGTCCGCTTCCCAGAAAGCACTGGCTTTCCAAGTCCAGGTTCCACGGGCTGTTCGAGACAGAACCGCTTGACCCCTGGAGTGCAGGCGCCTGGTTTTGACCGGGGTTAGCAGAGGTGGTCGGCGCTTACCGATGACAGGATGCAGGGACTGGGCCACCAGATACTTGAAGCGTGGTGGCAGAGGCCCTCAGCCTTCCTAATGCCGTGACCCTTGAGTACAGTCCCTCGTGTTGCGAACCCCCAACCGTGACAGTGTTTTCACAAGTGTCATGTCATCTTGCCCCCAAAGGGGTGGTGACCCACATATTGGGAACCGCCGCTCTGAGCGGGCCCCTCACTCTCCGTACTCTGCTAGGAAGCAACCCCCCTGATATTTCCATAAAGCACGTCTGTAGGCGGCTTGAGGGAAGGACAGGGCTGGGGGAGAGGACTAGCTGACACGTCTTTCGCCTCCCCAGGAAGAGCGGAGACTCCGACGGCGCACCAAGTCGCTCTTGTAAGTACGGCGCCCACGCCTTCCTGTGGCTCTGGGTCAGACCTTGCGGGTACTGGTGGAGGGGGCTAAACCAGTGGGAGCCTCTGGCAATGGGGCCGTTGACAGCTCTCAGGCTGCCTGTCCCTGATGCCTCCGGCCTGGGCGGGGCCCGAGAGCCCGTCACACGGCAGCACTCCGGGAGCAGGTGCTGAGGCTGGACCCGAGTTCAGGGGTCCCGGTGGGGGTGAGGGGGGAAGATGTGGGCAGTCTGCCATCAGTCAGGCCCCAGAGCAGCTCTCAGGAACCCCCTCCAAGGTTGGCATAGGGGGCCGACCTCTCGTCCCTCAGCACCATAAACAGGAGTCCAGGGGAACAGAACTTGGGGAAAGGGCCTTGGTTTTCTACCCCTGGCTCTCCTCGCAAGTGCTGATGGCATCTCTGGGGCCCCAACATGCAGGCAGCGAGGCCCCGGGGGGCTGGGGGGGGGGGCGGGTCTGCTGAACTGACCGCCTCGTGTGTGCTGGTGTTGCCACAGGATGAGCCCGGAGGAGTCCAGCAGTGCGGCGGTGCCGGGGACGCGAGCCCGCAGGGATGGAGACAGGGTAAAGACCTTCCTCCCCCTTCACGCCACCTGTGCACGGGCCCTTGCCCTCGCTGGGTTCCAGTTGAACCCTTCTTGACCTGTCGGGTGACTCTGGGACAGTCCCCCCTCCGCTTCCTGGCAGCTGGTGGGGGGACCCATCTTGCCCCAGCTGTCCCAGTTGTCTGTGTGTCCCATAGTGCGGTGTGTGTGTAGGGGGCTTTGTGTGGCATGCCCGCTTCTCTGGTGAGCGGAGCGCCTGACTGGGTGGGTGTAGACGGCTACTGCTGCGTCACTGCCAGGACCCCATTTCTGAGTCTGTCCCCCATCCCACACACCTCCCCGCCTCCCACTCGGCTCGGAACCAGACAACCCTGGTGCTTTACCCAGACACCCCAGCTTCTTCCTGTACCACTCAGGGTGGCAGGCGGCAGAGACTGGGGGCCTGACGCAGGACTCGCTGGGTGGGGGCACTCCTGCTTCTGAGCTGGCCGCAGCAGGCCTGGCCGTGGTCTCCCTCGCCTTCTCTATCCGGGTGGAGGTTCCTTCTGGGACAGCGTCGCCCTGGAATGTCAGGACCCGGGAGGCCTCAGTGCTCACACACTGCAGACACACGGGTTCTCCCCAGGCAGAAGTTGGCCAGGAGCTTTCCCACCCACCTGCACACGTGAAAGGAGGGGACGAGCCGACCACGAGGCTCTCCGACATCACCGACTGCTCGCGTTTTAGCTGTCCACTTGTCCACCGTGGCTTGTGAGGATAAGCTTGAGTTGAGGGTCTCAGAGAGAGCTCTGCTTGTGTGCAGCGTCGGGCCCTCGGTCTGCATAACGCTGTGTTGGCACGCAGACATGGGGTTCACACCGTTGTCCCTGCTTCTTTGTGGGCTGCAGTGTCGCGGGGCTGTGGCGGGAACCTGGTATCCTGAAATCCTTCTGATCTGCTCCTGGGAGCCACCTTTGGCCAACACCCTGTTCATGAGTACTCTTTGCAGCCCTGGAGTGTGGGGGGGTAGGTTCAGCTTTGGGCAGGTAACTGTAAGGTCAGCTGGGGGAGAAGGACGAGCCTTTTCAAAGAGTCTCAAACCCTGGGGAGCAGTGGGGCTCTGCGCTGTTGGGCCACTGCAGGTCCGCATCGACTCACTGCCCGTGGCCTGCGTTGGGTTGGATCTGTAGGTGGGGGCAGGAGCTCGGGTAGCACGTGGAGCCCCAGGGTCTGGGCAAGTTCAGCCGTGCCAAGGCCATTCACAGCCTGGGTCTGGGCACTCCTTTTTCAGCGTGTGAGTTGGGGGGAGGTTTAGAGCGGACTCTCCATCTCATCTGAGGCCATCCCCTCCCTGTGCCTCCCCTAGCCCACTTTCTCCCGTAATCCTGTATCTGTTCCTCATTTCCCATCTCCGATCCTCTAATTTTAAAGTTCAGTGAATGCTACCTTTTACAAGTCTTCAGTGGTTGACGGTTTTATGAGCGATAGGCTCAGTTCCATGCCTGCAGGATGACTCCTGTCTTGTCCTGACCGGTTCTGTTACGGTTCTGAGTTCTGTTCACACATGTTATTCCCGTTCTACCCAAGGCCATAATGGGAGCTTTTTCAGGGCAGTTGGTTAGTGGAAGCTGGGCACCCTCTACTGCCGGTCTGAGGCCTGGGAAACTGATGTTTGCAAAGTTCCTCTGTCAGTGGACTTTCTCCTCGACTTTCTGTTCTCATTATTCTTGCCTCCGGATGGGGCGAGGCCAATGGCGGCACCCAGGCCGGGACTGCTCACCAGCTTTTAAGACCACCCACTAATCCCTCAAGCAGGCAGTGGAACATTACCGATGTGAGCTCTCAGGCCAGAAGACCTCCGTGTTCCCGGAGACTCTGTGGGCCTGATTCCCCCAGGGCCCAGACTCGGCCCCTCCAAGACCTTTCATGGCAGCAGTCTCTCCAACTGTAACTCTGCCCCCCTGTATGTTACGCCTTCGCGGATTTACCCACAGCAAAGAGAAGCGCGTGTACACATCTAACTGCTGTCAAATCTCTGTTCCTGGGCCTGCCCCCACTCGCCCTCCCACGCCTGTTCAGCCTGCACGTCTGTCCAAACAGCGGCTCCTGGAGCACCGCTACTGCGGGATCTTGCATGTCACAAGATTGACCTCTGTCGTTTGGTCTCCGTGGTTCTCAGAAGCTAATTCCTCCCTTCCCCCTCTCTCTCTCCATGCCTTCTCTTCCCTCCCCCACCACCCGGCAGGATGAACAGAGACCCAGAAGTCAACCCCGCGACCAGTAAGTAGTCTCCGTGCTTCTGTGCCGGGCTCTGGTAGCCGGCGTCCCCGGGGTACCAGCTCTGGGGTCCTGTGCTGTAGAGGTTGGCAGGTGTGGCTGGGGCTGGTCTGGAGAACACCTCCTACACAGAATCCAACTCTACACAGGATCATGCCCGCCCCCTAGTCTCTACTCAGACCCCG
The DNA here is from genome assembly GCA_004026705.1 of Nesogale talazaci. Taxonomy (NCBI): domain Eukaryota; kingdom Metazoa; phylum Chordata; class Mammalia; order Afrosoricida; family Tenrecidae; genus Nesogale; species Nesogale talazaci. The sequence continues at coordinate 10,157 of PVJH01027476.1, read as the reverse complement.
TCCGGGAGGCGTGGGGTGGCACATGTGAAGGCCCCATTTCACACGTATTAAAAATGACAACACCCCTTTGTGGACCAGGCTGGTCCAGTGGTTAAGTGCTGGCCTCGCTGTCCAAAAAGCCAGGAGTCTGAGCCCACTTGTTGCAGATTCCTCTTGGGGTGCATCACTTTAAACACATCATTCGAGGCACCGTGGAGAGGGGTGGGAGCCTTCTCCTGGGTGGAAGGGGGAAAAAATTCCCCCAGATCTTTTCTGACGATTGCACTCGCCCTTGGGGAGTCAGGAGTCCGTCGGGGTGTTCTCAGGGCGTACTGGCATACAAGTCCCTCTAGCTAACCGGGGCGTGTGGTTTCCCCATCAGTGCCGCCAAGCGGAGGCCGGAGGAACAGGAACCAGAAGGGACAGAGTCGCAAGTGTCCATCAGCGACGAGGATGAAATGGTAACTCTCAGTGTCTGTCAGCTGTTTCACCAGGACAGCATGCAGCTTGTTGTTGGGGGTGTGCTTGTTAAATGTATTTGTCTGGTGAATTCTGAGGAGTTGAGCAGATGCAAAAAGGAGGCGAGGGGCCGCAGGTACTCATTGACACCCCCCTCTATCAGTTAGCCGCCACTGTGGGGCCAGGCAGGTGTCAGACACAGCTCCACCCGCTGCTCACCGCTCCCCTGCCGCGGCGATCCTGGACAAACCCCAGGCTTGCGCGCAGACTTCTTTTGGGGGCTGGTGGTGAGGGGACCACAGGTTTAGTGGGATCTGCACACACACAGCATCTCATGATCACGGCACAGTTACTCCCTCCGCTCGAGGTGGCCTCCGACCCCTCTGGGGGCTCATGGACTTCTTCATGGAATACCTGGCCCTCCAAGGCCAGCGCCAGACCTCCCTTTGGCAGATCCTCTGGCTAAAACCAGTCTCCACATTGTCTAGTCGGAACTCCAAGCTCCTCCTCAGGCGTCTCTGCATTTTCTCCTTCAACGGGGATCCGGAGTCCAAACCAAATCCAGGACCGCTGGTCGGTGTTGGACCCGAGTGTCTAGTCTCCCCCTAGCCGTTGGATATAGTTCCTGGATGAAGCCCAGTTATCCAAGGGTCCTCCAGACTGCAGATTCTGCCAAGTGCACCCCTCTGGCCTATCACGCTAGGAAAGAAGAGGAGGGGTGTGTGTGTGTGCGTGCGCCCCCAAAGATGATGGCCTTGACCACCCTCGTCAGTCGTTCCTCCCCAGCTCTGCACCCCAACATTTTGTACACAGTGATGGTCGCAATCCTTGGTTCCTTCGCCAGGGCTGCCTGTCAGCACCTGCCATTCCTTACGCATCCGGAGCGTTCGTTCTAAAGACTGCCTCCTCGGCTCTCTGCTGAGCTTTTGAGGCATTTGTTGCTTCCTCGCCGGCGTCTGAGTTTCTGAAGGAAGCCTGGGGCGTTTCCTGGGAGGACAGGGGGTGTTGGGGGCGAGCCAGCTCTCGGGCTGCTTGGTGCCCTGACCGGCTCCTTGCTGACCCCTGCTCTTCGGGTTTCTCCACGCAGGACGAGAAGAGACGCAAAGTGGAGTGCAAAGACTCACCGTAAGGACTCTGTCTTCACCCCGGGCTGGAAAGGGTCCTTCGAGAAAGCGAGGGGGCGCTTCGGGAATTGGCAGAGCCAGGGTTGGGTTGGCTCAGTGAACCCAGAACAGCAGCCATGGGGGGATGGCACCACGTGTGTCCTGGGACCATCTGGGGGCTGAAGGAGCCCCAAGGCTTGAGTTGGAGATTGTCTCCAGGGATGGAAAAAAAAAAATACCGATTAGCCTGGTGTTTTTCTCCCAGGACGGAAGATAAAGCCAAGGATAAGAAGGAGAAAGTTCACATCACAGGAATCTCTAAGGTAAGTTCTTCACCTTCCACGGGAGCCTCGGGGCCCTGGTCAGAGTTCGCTCCAGGCTGGGGTGGCTGCTGCCGGCCTCTGGCTGTGGACGTAGGTGTCCATGGGGGCGGCAGGGAGAGGTGGATCAAGGTAACGGGTCTGCGGGAAGTGGTGTTGGAGGGTGAGGCGGTCAGGGGAGGCCTCACTGAGAAGGCGAACTTTCTGGAAAGGCCTGAAAGTCCGGCAGTGAGCCCAGCTGATCCCTGAAGGCAAACGCTCTAGATAGGGATCAGGGGGCTGGGTCCGAGGCAGGCAGGGACAAATTGGACTCAAGAGAATGGAGGCGGGGCCGCACCAGATGGGCAAGAAGCAGAAAGGCTTATTGCAACCTGGTGGTGACTGCGCCAGGGGCCCCCTGAGATCGTGCTGTGGGGCAGGGGAGGTGTCCCACGAAGGCGCGGACGTTTAAACCCATTAGCTGCCCCCAGAGAGGAAGATGATGAGACTGACCGCTTCTGTAGAGACTGGCGCAGTGTGACCTCCAGGGTGGCCGTGTCAGAATTGCTGATGGTAAAAAAGAAAACGCTCCGTCCTCTGCGCACTGGGGGTCAGCTTGTCCTTTGAAATGTGGACCTCGGAGGTGGGGGAGTGGCCAGCTGTTGGGCTGTGGCTGTACAGGGCTACGCCCAGGGTTAGTCCCAGCCGTGGTCATGAACACTTCCTTTGCTTGGAGGACAAACTGCTTACTGACGTCATGCCGCATGGCTCCAACACGGCTGCCCTCCTGATCCGGTTCCCCAGGGGCTGGTTGACTGTGCCGGCCCCGGTGGCTGACGAGTGTCTGCAGGGACGTTCCTGTGGACAGCCACGCAGAGCAGTCCGCTCCGGCTCAAACTCAGCCACGCGGTGGCCCTCCCAGGATCGGGGGCGAGTCCACCCCCCAGGCCCCTCGGGCAGAGCTGAGCCTGGGGGGCGGGGGGGCAGGCATCAGACCACAGGCCAGTGTTGGCGAGTTGGCTAGACAGTGGTGCCAGGGCACGCGGGCTCTTCACACAGCGAATGATATGCAGATTGTCTCAGTGTAGTTCCCTTTTGGGCATGTGGTTTCTTCGGGTTGTCATTCGCATGATGGCCCCGCCAGCTTGTGACCAGTGTTGCAGACAGCTTGCTGGCGCTGGCAAACAGCGCCTTTCCCAAACTGCCCAAGTGACAATGGGCAGGGAGGGCTCACGCAGCTTCTGTTTGTGAAGACTTTTTTTCTTTTCTAAGGAATAAGCTTTGTTTGTTTGAAACTAGCCCCCGTGTGTCACCCAAGCATTGAAGTCCGTCCCCATTTCCCTTCCTCCTCACATCACCACCCTGGCCAGGATCTCCATCTGGCCGAGAAGGAAACTGGAAGGTCTTCAGTGTGTGTGTGTGTGTGTGTGTGTGTGTGTGTTCACTATGTTTTAATTATGGTCCATTTGTAACTGAAACTACATCCTGCGTAGCAGTATGATTCCTAACAGTAGCAAAATGACAGTTAAGAAGTAACAACGAAAATAACTTTCAGCTTGGGCCACCGCAACATGAGGAACTCTGTGAAAGGGTCTAGGTATTAGGAAGGTTGAGAACTGCTGCTATAGAGGGTTTCCGAGACGGTCAAACTTTGTTTTCTTTTTTTTTTTTTTTGGGGGGTGTGGGGCATCACTGCCCTCTGGTGGTGGGAGTAGAAGGCCCAGCCTTGCTGCTGGGTTTGAACCTCCAACCCAGTGGGCCGCAGTCCCCGCACAACCACTACGCCACCAGGGCTCAGCCCAATCTTGGTTTTCTTTAATCGTTTTATTGGGGGCTTGTACAACTCTTGCCCAATGCGCACAGCCATCCATTGTGTCAAGCACATTTGTACGTGTGTTGCCATCATTCTGAAAACGTTTTTTTGAGGGGGGAGGCTTCTTCTTGCCCTGTTTTATTTGTGGAAGATGGCACGCTCAGCCACAGTGCGGGATCAGAGACCTGGAAACACACGGCCTCTTCTGTAGCCCTACCCCCAGCCTTTAAAGTCTGCAGCTTTGGGTAGCGTGCCTTATTTCTTGGTGTTTGGGGTTTTTTCCTTTTACAATAATGGTGCCGTGAGATGTTTGCCTTTATGGGATTGGAAGCCATTCCGTAGAGAAAAGTCAACTCGTCCCTGTCAGGCTCTGGGTTTCGTACACAGACCAGCGGGCGAGCTCTCCCGTGCCTCCACAGGCTTTCTGGTGGTTTCCAAAGATTTTCCCCTCGCCGTTTACGTTTATCCAAGGAGGTCACTTCAGGAAACCGAACTCATAGAGCTCCCATGGGGCTTTGGGTTTCGCTCCCCCTTGAGGGCTTCTCTCGCGAATGGAAACGGGGAGCGCTGGTGGGGCCGACAGGGGTGGGAACGGGGGAGGGGACGCTGGTGGGGCCTGTCTGAGCCCCGCTTCTCCTCGTGTCCCAACCAGCAGCAGCTGGACAGCCTGCGGTGCGATGAGTGTGCGCAGTACCTGGACGACCCTGACCTCAAGTACGAGCAGCCCCCCCTCAACGCAGTAAGTGCGGCCGCCTGGGGGCCGGGCTCCGGGGCCTGTCCGTCGGCGTCCGCGGGGCTCGGCCCTCAGCTGTGCCCTCTTGTCGCAGCTCTTCGAGCCAGAGATGCTGACGGACGAGCGACTGTCCATCTACCTGCACAACGAAGCGGGCTTCGAGAGCTACGAGGACCTTCCCCAGCACAAACTGACCTGCTTCAGGTACCGCTCCCCTCAGGTGGCTAGAGGGCTGGGGCAGGTGGTAGCCGGGAGAACGGCCTCCTGCTCGGATGAGCAAAGTGACATGTACAGACTCCAGTGGCTGCAGAGCAAGCCAGGGGCCTGGCGGGGAAGACGCTGAGCAGGGTGGAGGACGGCCGGGAGGTGGCTCCGAGCCCTCGGCTGTGGAGGGAGCCACGCCTCGGGCCCGTTGGTGGCCTTCTGTCAGCTCTGTCCCCTCGGGACCTGAACTCTGAGGCTGGACTCCCTTCCTGGGGAGCTGGTTTGACTTCTGGAACCATCTGGTCGGGTCTCTGTGCGGTGCACCGGCTGGCTGGTGAGCGCACGCCCCCATCTGGTCTCTAGCGTGTTCTGTCGCCACGGCCACCTGTGCCCCATCGACAGCGGCCTCATCGAGAAGAACGTGGAGCTCACCTTCTCGGGCACCGTGAAGCCCATCTACGATGACGACCCCTCTCCGGAAGGTAAGAGCAGTGCTGAGAGCCTGCCCTGCGTGGCATCCACCCCCCCCCACCCCCCCAGGCCCACGGCCCCTGCCCCTGTCTGACTCTTCTTTGATGGTCTCTCTCCCAGGCGGCGTGAACGGCATGAACCTGGGCCCCATCAATGCGTGGTGGATCACAGGCTTTGATGGGGGAGAAAAGGCCCTCATTGGCTTCAGCACCTGTGAGTATTTGCTTACGCAGAGCCTCATCCTGGGCCCTGACAGGCTCTGGCTGTGTCGCCCTCCTGCCGGGACGGGCAGCCGAGAGCACGAGGGGCAGCTCAGCTGGGCGAGGTAGGGCCTCTCCTGTGAGCAGTGCCCCCGGCCCGGGCACTTGCCGCCCTGCTGTGCTGCAGGCACCATCGGGTTCGCCCTGCTGCCTGGCAACGCCGTCTCTCCCCGCAGCCTTCGCCGAGTACATCCTGATGGACCCCAGCCCAGACTACAAGCCGATCTTCGAGCTGATCCAGGAGAAGATCTATATCAGTAAGATCGTGGTGGAGTTTCTGCAGAACAACCCTGACGCCGCCTATGAAGACCTGATCAATAAGATCGAGGTGGGGGCTCAGCGCGTTCGTTGCTTCCCACCAAGGAGCTCACCGGCCCGCTTTTATTTGGGGGGTGGGCACTGAGGCACCATGTGTGTCCTGCAGCACCAACTATTGGGCTGACAGGCGGGCACTGGTGTGTGAAGTGCGTAGGAGGGTGGACTGAGGTTTCCTGGAAACAGTGTGGATGGAGATTAGATATAGGTATACATATAGATATATATACATACATATAGGAGGGCCTTGGTACCCGCAGGGCAGGGGAGGGTCCTGGGACCAGCGTCTCAGAGATCGAGGGCCAGGTGTACCCGGTACATCCAGACCAGGCAGACGCTGATTTTGATGGTGGCTTTTCTCCCCATACCCCCGTTTCCCCCATGGGCGCTGCTGGTTCAAGTCTAGGGTTCCTTTTGTGTGTGTGTGTCCTCAGACCACCGTGCCCCCGTCCGCCCTCAACCTGAACCGCTTCACGGAGGACTCCCTCCTGCGACACGCGCAGTTCGTGGTGGAGCAGGTGGAGAGCTACGACGAGGCCGGGGACAGCGATGAGCAGCCCATCATCCAGGCGCCCTGCATGAAGGACCTGGTCAACCTGGCGGGCGCCACCCTCGGGCGGAGGAGCTCCAGGAAACGCCAGACCACCATCCGGCACTCGCGGGTCAAGGACAAAGTGCCCACCAAAGCCACCACCACCAAGCTGGTCTACCAGATCTTCGACACCTTCTTCTCAGAGGAGATCGAGAAGGGCGACAAGGAGAACACCTTGAAGCGCCAGCGTTGTGGCGTCTGTGAGGTAACTTCGGCGGCCCAGGGCACGGCCTCCCGCTGGCCTTGAGGCCAGGCGCTCTGGGGTGGGGTGGGGCTGGCTCCCGATGGTGCCCAGGCCGGGGGCTGAGCGCGGCAGGGAGGGCCTTCCCTTCAGAGAGGCCACTTCCTCCAAGGGAGAGGAAATCCTCTCAGGAACCAGCCCTGTCTTGTGACCAAGCTTTCCTGTGAACTGCAGACCTGCCCCTGCCTGAAGGGGCGGACTCTCGGAAGTGGGGTGTGTGTGTGTGTGTGTGTGTGTGTGTGTGTATACAGCAGGATTTAAAGAAAGTGGAACTTTTCCCACAAACTCTTGGAGTCCTCTCTGTACGTTGATCTCCCCTGGCATGGAGTCACCACCCCCTAACAGGACCCAGAGAAGGCGTGTGCGGGTGTCGGTTACCTGACCGCCATGTTAGTGCAGACCCAGCACCACAGGTGCCTTCACTCTAGTACCACCGTCCATTGCCCTTGGGGCTTGGACTGCGTGCCCGTCTGAGCAGGCCTTGCCCATCCATAGCTCTCTGGCTGCGTTTGCTGATGGCTTATAAAACCTGGTCTAGGGGCTGAGCCCCGGTAGCGTAGTGGTTGTGCGCGGGACTGCGGCCCACTGGCTTGGCGGTTCAAATCCAGCAGCAGCTCTCCAGGAGCTCACCAGAGGGCAGTGATGCGCCCCCACCCCCCAAAAAAAAAAACACCCCTGATCTCACTGGCAACTGAGTGAAGTTGACACCGATTTGGCGGCTAGTTAATAACCCTGTGGAATGCCCTGCGGTGTGTTGGGATCCGATAACAGCCCGACTTCCACCATGATGGGCGACCTGGACTGCATATGTGGCACGGGGACGGTGGTGTCGGGAGGAAGTGTGGCCTTGCTGGGCTGGGGTGTATATCGACCTGGAGCCAGACACCTGCTCCCCAAGTCTCTGCCAGGTGTTCTCAGGTTCTTGCCCCTGCCCCCCCCACCCCCTCACCCCCTCACCCGACATCAGAAGGCAAGCCTAGTTCCCAAATGGCAGTCTAGGTGAGGCTTCCTGAAGTTGGTGGATGCCCAAAATGGAAAGATGCTGAACATCTCCCAGGCACTTTCAGGAGCATGTGCTGGGTGCAGCGGTTGGATCCCAGCATGCATTGCTGAGCGGCTCTGCGGGTGCCCCTCCCCAGGTCTGCCAGCTGTCGGAGTGCGGGAAATGCAAAGCCTGTAAGGACATGGTGAAGTTTGGTGGCAGCGGACGGAGCAAACAGGCTTGCCTGGAGAGGAGGTAGGCTTGGGGCCTCCTCCCCGCGGGCGGGAAGGCGTGTGCAAATCGGGATGGGTTGGCTGGATGCACGCCTGTCTGGCACTCCCACGCCCTGACTCGCCATCCCCAGCTGGTTTTGCTTAACAGGCTCAGGGTGGGTGGGGGCTCGGGCTCAATTCAGGCCCGGATAGGCTGTAGAAGAGGGGGCGTCTGTTCCCCACTCGAGCGCCCCACCCCCTGACAAGCAGCTCTGCAGGTGCCCCAACATGGCCGTGAAGGAAGCGGACGACGACGAAGACGTAGAAGACAACATCCTGGAGGTGCCCTCGCCCAAAAAAATGCATCAGGAGAAGAAGAAGAAGCAGAACAAGAACAGGATCTCGTGGATCGGAGAAGCCATCAAGGTAAATGAGGGGCAGAGTCCAGAGGAGGTGCCCCTGCCTCCCGGTCGGCGAGCTCCTGGTTCCCGTGCCTCTCGGCACCTGGAACTCTTATTTGCTGATGGTGTAAAGTGGGCATCCCCTGGGGCAGAGGGCAGCTCAAGCACGGCCACCTGGAAGGCGGGGGGCACAGGTGCCACGGGGGCTGCAGCAGGAGGGGGCTAGGCCACGGGAGCTGGCACGGGAGCTCGGGAGGTGCCCGTGCGAGGCCTGGCCTGACCTGGTCAGCAGCCCGGGGCTGGAACAGGAGCAGCTAAGAGTTGGAGGGGGGCGGGTGCGGGCGGCTTCAAACCCGACACTGGAATCGGTGCTGCTGAGGGGATTGGAGGGGGCCTGGGATAGTGGGTGCTGCCTGCCCCCCAGCCCCAGCCAGCTGGTGAGTTCAGCTTGTAGATCGGGTAACCCAGGACCCCACAGGTGGGGTCCGTCCCAGCCTGTCCAGCGTGTACTGCAGCGCGTGTCCTTGTTTTCAGACGGACGGGAAGAAGACATACTACAGGAAGGTCTGCATTGACTCGGAAACCCTGGAAGTGGGGGACTGCGTGTCTGTGAGCCCAGACGACCCCTCCAAACCGCTCTACTTGGCAAGGTTTGTGGCCTCCCTCTGCCCTGTGGCAGCCTCCACCTGCCAAGGGGCTTGCTCTCGCTCTGGACCTTTCTTCTGCCAGGGCCACTGCGCATTTCCAGCCTCCCTCGCCACAGGCTGTGCCAGTCAAACCTCTCCGTACCTTAATGTCACAACTGCAAGTTCTGGGGGTGGCAGCTGGGCTGCCAACTGCAAGACCCGTGGTTCAAAGCCACTGGCCGCTCCACAGGAGAAAGACGGACGGGGCTTCTCTTGTCGTGAAGGGTTTGTAGTCTGAAACTCACCGCGACAGTTCTGCCCTGTTCTCTGGTGCCCCGGTGCATCAGAATCCACTCGGAGACAGGGAGTTGGCGAAGAGGAAGGGGGTGTTCACTGCTATTTCATGGACTGGACAGTCCCCACCCTAGGTCCTCAAACACATTTGGCCTACCACCCCTTTCCAGAAAAAGGGAGAGGGGGTTTGATAGCTTTAATAATTGCATAGCCCTGGGGCTGAGCCCCAGTGGCGTAGTGGTTGTGTGCGGGACTGTGGCCCACTGGGATGGAAGTTCAAATCCAGCAGCAGCTCCACAGGAGCAAAGGCTGGGCCTCCTACTCCTACCACCAGACGGCAGTGGCCCTCCCCCCCCACCCCCCGAAAATAATAATTGCATAGCCTCACTTCATGGAATTGAATAACAGGGCTGTATGGGATAGGGTATACTGTAATGAGTAAGGTAAGTCAATAAAAAAAATTTTTTTTATTTGGTTTTGGGGGCATCACTGCCCTCTGGTGGTGGGAGTAGAGGCCCAGCCTTGCTGCTGGATTTGAACCTCCAACCCGGTGGGCCCCACACAACCACTATGCCACCGGGGCTCAGCCCCAATAAAAACAGTCTTAAAAGTTACTTGGTACCCCCTGGCAATTAAAACGTGCCAGGGGGCTGAGCCCCGGTGACGTCGTGGTTGTGCGCGGGACCGAGACCCACTGGGCTGATGGTTCAAATCCAGCAGCAGTTCTTCAGGAGCAGGGCTGGGCCTCCTACTCCCACTAGGAGGCAGTGATGTCCACAAAAAAGAAAAAAAAACTTTGCAGGATAAATGAGAACCCAGGATAAAGGACAGGGGCTGCCCCTGCAGGCTCCCTCGTCATTGCGGCATCCACCCCCAGGGGGCAGTGGCGTCACTTGGGGAAACGCTGCTCAGGATTCAAACCCTGAAAAGTGTCCCTAAGAGAAAGTGACCAGATTTTAAGTGGGACACCATTGACAGGGAGGGGGAGTGGGGTTCTTGATTAAAAATTCGGTCTATATGGAACAAAAAGTTCGCAGAACACAAAAATAGTATTGTAACATATTTATTTAATTTTAAAACTACTATGAGACGCGGGACATCTGGTCACCGTACCCTAAGAACAAACGTTCCATCAAGTCAAGAGCTTTCTTCTCTTCCTGCGACCACCCCTCC